>LT658427.1:0-39148 GCA_900128575.1 Stramenopiles sp. TOSAG41-1
CAGTCAGGTACCCAATTCCGCCATCGAAGTCCATGGTGGCAACGTATTCACTAATATCATTTACAAAGGCGCCATCTTCGAACGCAGCAACACTTATGTTTAGCAGGCGATCTCGTAGCCAACCAGAATGTTCCGCCATCGGAGAAATGCTCGTCGGCGAGCTGTGGTAGCGGGACACGAGGCGCCAGGGTCACCAGGCGCAATCACGCACGGGCACAGGCGCCGATGCTTGTCATCATTCCATTTGTTCGTCGTTCGTTCCTTCCATTCTATTTTATTGTTGTTGTGAAATTATATTTGACACAATCAATAATAAAAAATAGTAGTATAGGGTTGATAGTAGAGTATTCACACCCTATCATTATAGAGTAGGGTTTGACTTAGGGTGTTGAATGTACTCTAAAGCACCGTGGTTGGCCTATGTTGTGCGTACTTGAGAGCCGCGAACAACTCCCAACTTAACTGCCACCAACGAAATTAATGATAAATGCCTCTTTCTCATCTTAATGATATACTACTAC
Organism: Stramenopiles sp. TOSAG41-1; assembly: GCA_900128575.1. Classification (NCBI taxonomy): domain Eukaryota; species Stramenopiles sp. TOSAG41-1. Next base: position 522 of record LT658427.1, read on the forward strand.
GTCATTGCTGGCCTAAATGAAAGTTCAAATAGTTCGTTGAATGCTATATACTACTACTATGGCTTGCGTGCTGCATGCGGGCGGGGGGATGATGATGTGACCATACGTGCTGGGGCAGAGTGCCATGGGGTGTGCGGCCGCTGCACCTTGCTCCACGCGACGGGACGACCTGCAGACACGGTGCGAGACGCTGCAGTTTGCGCAAGAGGCATGGCGAAACTGAGTAGTGTGGTAGATCTGCAAAAGAGCTCCTTGCTTGGAGTGGAAATCGAGGTACTCCAAACAGCTTTGGATGAAGGTGGCGAGGAAGCTTTACGCAGTGTTGCAAGCGCGATGGACTTGAAATTGCATTACTGTGAGACGGGAAAAGACAATGAAGATGCACCTGCAAGTAATCCGTTACGAATGGAGGATTTAAACGAGAATGATGAGAGTCAGACCGTACACGATGACGATGCAGTGTCAGCGATCACTGAGATGCGACATCCTGATTTCAGCAAGATAAGCCGTATAATTACGACGTCAAGAAACTTTGCAGACAGCAGGGTAGACAATCTGAAAAATAGCAGCGACAACGAACCCGCATCAAAGAAAGAGACGCAAGACCCGCCAAAGAAAAAGGTAAAATCCGGGACAAAGTGGCATAGCATAAAGTCTTCGAATCAGGCAACATCACAGCTACGCCGGACAACTTCATCAAGGCGTGGCACATATTATGGAATGTATACTAAAGCGGATGCAAAAGATTTAAGGTCGAGGGGTCGGACTGCTAGCACATCTGCTGAAATATCTGGCAGTGACAAAACGATGATTCTTGAGGAGACGGAAGAAAAGTCAACTGAAGATTCATCTGCTCTCGAAAAGCCAGGCCGCGACTCAGCAGGCAATGATTCCCTGAAAAAATCATCTAGTGGAACAATACGTGAAGGTCGTGGATGGAGCAATGTAGTCGTTCGAGTCAGAGAGCATGTGGTCTCACCTGTAACCAAGCATTTTACGTCATTTGCGAAGATGGAAAATTTTATAGAGTTAGATATACAACCACGATCCGACAATCCCCTCATTCTTTTTCACGATTTTGATATCAACACCGGAATGTTGTGGAGCTTTAAACGCTTTTCAAATGCGTTGTCTCAATTTCGGATTCGGGAAAAGTCATTGTGTATGCGAAGTCCGATTGAATATATACTGCCGCAAGAACTGGTTGTCGAGCCGAAGGCTACTGTTGTTGATATGACCCTAGATGAGTACGAAGCAATAAAATCTGATCTTAATCGCCAGGGTGGAAAGCGCAACTTTCCGCTGCTTGTTTCAGAAACTGTTGCAGTCTTGGAGTTGCTCTGGTCCATGAAAGATAACGATGACGATTTGGTGATATGCAACCCTTCTTACTGGATGCATTCGTATATTTCACAGTTACAAGTATTCACGCCAAACAAACAAGCTCATCTCAAAGGAAGTGAAGTTATGTACAAATTTACAGATGCAATAGACAAGCTTCTGGAAACTCGCCCTGGACAGACATCATTTATACATGTTCGTCATATCAAAGAGACAAGTGGATCGAAAACAGCGTTTGTTAATGCAGTAAGAGAAACATCCCCGATTAAAGCTGAAAAGCTTAAGCAAAGCGATGATATTGCAGGAACGTTAGTCCGAGGATATACAGAAATTGATTCAGAGTTGCATCGAAAACAATTAGCTAAGCTAGAGGAGGGTAGTAATCAAGAGCAAACGAACGAAAATAAAGATGGGAACAATCTTCTTCATAGGTTTGGCAAGGAGCAATCGTTTCGCGGGCCCATTGTGCCATTTATGTGTAAACATGTCGGATCAAAAATACAGATAGGAAGTAGTTGTTGCAGAGCATGTTCAATAGAAGCGTACCAGCGTTATGCATCAGCTGCATCTGGAGACTATAGTATGACCAATGGAAGCTTGGGCGATGGGGAGTCTATGTTTAAAGTTTGCTTACCAAATGGACTGATTGAAGAATTCAAACCGTACAATGCCAAAGAAACATCACTTCTTTTTATTACCATGGCACTTCAAAACGCCTATGACGTCCATCCAATTTATCTATCACATGACAAGCATTTGTATTGGAACGTTATAAAATACTTTGGAAGCTGTACGCAGGCTATACGAACGTTGCTGGATCCGTCAGTCGGTGATGAAATTATTTTAAGTTGGGCGTGTATGTTGCAGTAGAGGAAAGATATGCACGAGGAAGCACAACGTACATTGTGTCCCACATTTTTAAAAAACTAAAAAATCGGGGGTTTACCACACAATTTAAAATAATACGGCTCGTATTTTATATTATATATTTTTATTATGTTTGGGTTTTATGATTTTATAAATGCCACAATTTAATTTTCAAAAGATTTTTTAGAGCAAAAATAAAAGGCACATTTAATGCAGCAGTTTCGTTGATCAAAATTCGCAAATATCACATCGCATCATCATGTGACTGTAATGGCAGTTTTTCATCGAATGTTTTTCTTCATTGCTATCATTGCCAAGCGATTTCTGCCTATAGCCGTAACACAAGCGGTTCGTCAAAGGTTGCGGCATTAACATTGGCTGCCATACCAGCGCTTCCCATACCGTATTGTTGCTGCTGGGCAATGTTACTTGCTCCCATGCCACCCATTTGCTGTTGAGGTTGGGGGGGTGGAGCAATTTGAGTTCGCCTACACTCTCTTTTAGAGCAAAAGTATTCCATCATCTGGATCATCGATTCCCCCGTAATTGGAACACCTGCTTGAACTGCTTGGGCAGCAAAAGATTCAACAACATCCGCAGGGTCTTGGTTTGGGTTGACAGTCATAGATCCTACACCTTCTACATTTAATGTAAGCGGTTGCGCTTGCTGTGGCATACGAAGATTCAAGCGTCGACACTCGCGGCGTGAGCAAAAATATTCCATCATTTGCTTCATGCCATTCCCTGACATTGGTATTCCACCTTGGATTGCTTGGGCAGCAAACGTTTCAACCATATCCGCAGGCTCTTGCCATGGCTGTACAGTCAAACTACCAATATTTGACACGTCCAACTTGATAGGTTGAGCAACGTTTCTGAAGCAAGTGGTACGCTGGCAAAAGAATTGCATCATTTGGTTCATGCTCGCTTGGTTGATAGCAACTCCCTGTGCAGTTGCTTGAGCCGCAAATTCTTCCACAAGGCTAGCAGGTTCTCTCCAAGGCGGGCATATAAGCTTACCAATACCGTCAACATTAAGCTCAGCTGTTTCTGGCAAGTTCTTAGTGCACTGGCGTCTGTCGCAAAAATATTTCAGCATGCCGTTCATTGACTGCAAGTTCATATTCACACCAGCTGCCGCGGCACGACGGGCGAAGGCCAAAACGACGTCGGCAGGCTCCTGGTTTGGTGCACAACGCATTTCACCGACACCATTGACGTTCAGGGATAGTACCTGGGGCTGTTGCTGTTGCTGTTGTTGTTGTTGTTGCTGTTGTTGTTGCTGTTGTTGGGCCGCTTGTGCTTGTGCGTGAACTACCGCAACCATGCAAGCGAATGCGATGATTAGTTTCATTGTTTGTAGAGTGTAGACAAGGCTCCTTTTTATTAGAAAGATAGATTAATCGGGGCCTAAATTATTCTTCGATACAATGGCACAATATTTTTGATTCTATTTCGATCAGATTCAACCATTTTGGATCCGTCGGACTTGCCCGTTGCACCTCGACCCGGATGAATAATACACCACAACAAACTACTCTACTACAACAACACAGAATAATAATATAATAATTAATAATATAATAATAATGATGATATGATATTATGTTATAGTAGTAGTGAAAAGAAGTCGCATTACTATTGGACCCCGTGCCATATAAGTTACCACAACATTTAATACTAATTATACGGTATAATATAATGAACCACTATGGCCTAATATATTATTAGGATGAATTACTAAAATAATTATTTGGATTGCAGTGTGATTGAGATCGCAACATACCAATAGCGAAGAAGAAAAAAAGATTTTATTTTATTATTATTCATATTATTATATTTAGTGTTTTTGATTGGCGATTTATTCGATAGATAATGCCAAACGGTATAACAATAGAAGGACAATCAATTGCCCTTTCGCTACAACAGCTTTGAAAGTGTGCAAGCAAATAATAATAATATATGCTATATACTATACTAATAGGTATAAATATAATAATAAATGAATAGGATGCTGATGGACACCAATCACAGCTCGAGTGTGCTGCGTACTATTCCTTGTCCGTTTCGTACTATAGGAGATCCTATCAAAAGGTGTGCTGGCAGAACGAAATGACAGGCTGGGACGCGACGCGCGCAGCGAACACCGGCCCCCAACTCCAAAAAATGGCGTTCGCTGCAATCTGGCCCAGGCCGCTCGGATGAGACGCTTCTTCCTTGGCATGGACGTACGTGTCCTCGCCAGGGGAAGGAATGTGGGGCCAGCTCTACTTGGACTACATCTATCCTTACGTCTACTTGGCATTCCTGCCTACGGTCATCATGGCGACCAAGTCCGCACTTAGCACCCCGACAGCTTCGCTGAAAGTAATATTCTGGTTGTTCCATGGGTCTACAGTCGCTAGGATTTCGTCCATTTCTCCCAAACTTTTGTTTGGATCAACCTTTAGAACAAACTGCCGAAACTCGTCTTCGTTCAATACACCATTGCGATCTGCGTCAACATCCCTAAATAGTCGACGGAATCGCGACAAAAATTTATCGTGACCTTTTAATTGAAAGTCCAACAATACCTTCAAAAATACACGGTATGGTATGCGACCACTTTGGGCAAGCGAGCGCTGTTCCTCTTGCATTGCCATCATGCTGCCACGTCTTCTGGTAAACTTGCTATTTTTGACTGGGTTGTGCACCTTTGGCACTGGCAAGTCGCGAATGGCGTCTTTCACAAGCACCATTAGGCTCAAACCGTCGTCGTGGTTGTACATGTACTTGATAATGTCTACCCACTCATCTTCTTCGACGAAGCCAAACAGTCTTTTCTTCAGTATGCGGTTGATCGCAATATCAGTTTTCATGGGCATTTTGCCCTTTAAGTAAACTCGAAGTAGTTCAACAACAGTGTCTTTCAACTGCTTCTGGACAAATCTAAATTCTTCATCAACTTCGTTCCTTAAAATTTTACCAAACACAGCGACGTCGTTGTCAATTTCGTGGTATTTGTTGACAGCTTTGATCACCGCACTCGCATGCTCGATGATTAACGACTTCAACCCATATCTTTGATTTAGGAAAGTGTACATATGCTGCTCCATGGTCTCTCTAGGCAAATGACTCTTCATGCATTTTTTATCAAATTTGATTTTTGACTCGTAGATTAGGTTGATGAAGTTCTCTTTCAACTGTTTTAAGGACAAAATACGTATTTTTGGTTTAGACTTTTCAGCAGACTTTGGGGGGCCCATGCTCGGACCAAACGCACCACCGCCGGGAGTCGCACCGGGTTGTGGCGGTGGCTGCGTTGCACTCCGAAAAGAGCTTGGTAAAGTTCTCACGGACGGCCCAAGATAGTTGCTGTATCCATCCTTGCGTCCGTTGCCCCTGCGTCCATTCGTTCCATACACCTCACCCCTAGGTGGGTTTGGTGCTGCGCGCTCAATTCGTTGCTCTGGGGCTGGCGGTGCAGGTGGAGGCCCTGGGATACCCCGCCTTTGTTGATCACGGAAATCATAGCCATTTGTATCATTTGACACAACTTTCCTTTTGTTTGCTTCTTCTAGCATACGATTAAGTTGTCGATTGTCCAGACATACTTTTTCATACTGTGTCATCATCCGGGCCTTCTCTTCATTGTTTTGCAGAGCCTCTTTCTCCAACGCTTCGGCCGCGTTCAGTAACATAGAATTTTCGCTTTCAGCATTCTTGAGCTGTTTGCTCATGTTGCGTAACCTTTCAATGTAGTGGATATGCATGGCATTGATAAGACCGCCAAATTCAAGTAACATTGATTGCTGGCTCAGGCGTAGTTTTCTAAGCGCCACTCCAAAATTGGGATTGCCCGAGGTAATTGCGTAGTTAATGGCTTCCTCGAAGCAAACATCATAGAGTTGTGCTTTAGCATTTGTAGTTTCTCTTCGCTTCATGAAAGTATCTTGGGTTTCCCCCACTTTTTTCTCCAAGCCTGATACAGTCGTTTGTATGTGGTCCTCCATGATCTTTCTCAACCGGGCTTCTTCAGTCCTTGAAATGGAGGGGCGCAGATTCTTGATCTCGTTGAACAACGTCTCTACCTCCGTGATATCACTGGCAGAAATACTTTCATTGTCTCCCACCTGAACACCATTTGGAAAAGATGATTTCGGCAACTCGAACTGCGATGGGGAAATAGTTGATGCGCCGTCCGTCGCACTGCTACTACTACTGATTGGTGGTGGAGGTACGGGATCGTTCGCTGTTATGTTGGGCTTGGTCTCATTGAACCTGTAAACTTCTTGTTTTTCATGCCTTTCCTCACCTTGTTTGTTCAAGGCGGCTTCATCGCGACTGTCACGACGTTCTTGCATTGTTCGACTATATATATGTTCATGTTCGTTCTCATCGCCATGCAAATTGGTCCCGTTGAACACAGACATATTTGGTAAACCAATAATAACAGCTTCTTCTTCGGCATCCGTTGTGGAGTCAACGTGCAAGGATCGGAGCGCCGGGAGTGTTGTCAAGGATGGCAAAATGCCTTGAACGCTGGGAAAGTTGTTATGCCTCAAATTCAAAGATCTCAGCTTTCTTAGTTTTGACATGTCCTTCGGCAATTTGGTCAATTTATTCCCATGCAAATCCAAATCAATAAGGTTTGGCATCCGCTCCAACGTTGGCATAAACGCGTCTAGACTCTCCAGGGCTTCCAGTGCCAGGGAAACTTTATTCGCTGTCAAATTTCCCTCCAGACGCCGCACAACATCATCCATTGTTCAGACAATACGTGTTTCTTTATTTCTTATCAAAGACACTACTGGGCACGAATGAGTGATCAATGCGAAGAGCAATAATTTGCATGCGAGGGCAGAGCACGTCGCCAGAGGGACGTTGCCTCTGCCGCCCGGCGCGATGATTCGTGCTACAGTTACTAATTAATAAATACTACCTTCATGGTATAATAAAATATGTTGTATTCCCTACTACTAATTATTAATATTATCCATCATCTGCTCCTTCTTCTTCTTTCTTCTTTTTTTTTTTTATTATCGTCTGGAGATAGAATGAATGATAATAAAGTAGTATGATAAACAATAATGATAAGTTGTTCTGATAACCCATAGTAGTAATGTATACCTCCTTGAAGGCTTCATTCTTCACGATCTTTGCATTGATTGCATTGCATTGTGTGTCTCCTCTATTTTATTATATTGGGACGTTGGCACAGCTAGGGCTGTTCGCGGCACGACAATACGATCATGGCGTGCTTGATCTTCACCTGGATGAGCAGTGCTGAATATGTGAGATGATTGGGGCAACGACAACATTTGCGTACTTAATACTCGTTGGTTGGTAGTGTGGAGCACTGCTACCTAGCAGAGGCCGTGGCTTTTCGAGGAATGGTTCGCCTATGGCGTCAAGCAGGGAATCACTGTATACTTGAAAGACCCCATTTGTATGTTGGTGTGCATTGTTGTGATGTGTTGTCGATTGTAATTGTTGAATTATTATTAGTTGTAATTGTATTCATTTTTTTTTATTATTATTATCATTATTATTATACCTATAAATTACATTATAATTTATTCCTCCTACTACTCTGCTGTACTATTTTTTTTTTTCTTCTTCTCTCTTCTCTCCTCCTCAGCACGCAGAAGAAGAATTCAAACTTCTAGCCGCCACCTCAAGCACTGGCCGTCGCTTTGCGTCGCGAACGATTGGTGATCGATCTGCCGAGCAAACAGGATGCTAGGCTCAATTACCTCGAAGATTCTAAGACACAATGCCAAGGTCAGCGCTGACCGTGGATTACGCTTTCACAATTTTGCCTTTAAAGGGGCAATTTCCTCTTGCAAGAGCCGACCGTTACCAAATATGACGCCTGCCAGACTCTTGCGGTTTGGAGCCCTTACTGGGCTTGGGTTAGTGTCTACCGGGTACCCCCTTCTGGCAGATGGGCGTGGGAGTACTAGTGGTAGCAATATATTGTCAAACATCAACAATTACCAGCTCTCCGATGCCGCTGGTGCGGTCACGTTCGGTGCTGTTTCAGGCTTTTTCACTGGTTTTGTAGTGAAGAAAATTGGAACAGCAGCCCTCTTTTTCGTAGGCACGGTCGGGATAGTATTCCAACTTGCTGCATCAGGCGGTTACATTGAAATCAGATGGGACAAAATAGAAAAGCGCACAAAGGAAATTTTGGATGAAGCCCAAAAGGAGGCAGACAACATAGACTTGAAAAACCCAGATGTCTTTATTAATAAAAAGTTGGCACCAATGATACTGGGGCACGTTGCTCCAACTGGCGGTGGCTTTGCTGCTGGTTTCTTCCTAGGCTGCAGATTTTGAGACAGCACAAACCGTTTTTGCGGCCCGTTGCAAGTGATAGAAATGTATATATGACAATAGTCTCATTTTGTAGAAATGAATGATTAGGCTACTTATGAATAAAAACACAGTAAATTCCTCGTGTACGAACTATGAAACCTTTTTGAAATTTTTTTCTGTACAAGCGGATAAAAACTGCTCCTCGCAAAATCTGGATTAAAGTCAGATTATTTGACCCATGCTTGCCACCACTTTGTAATTTCTACTTCGCTACTATTGCCTAAATTATCATACATCTGTGCGAAAATCTTCGGCGCAATAGAACCAAAAATTGCTATAACGATAGACGCAACACGACCGCTGGTGATGTAAAAACCAAGGATGCTTGCTCGCGGGGCAATTGTGTCATATTTTGCAATTAGGTTGGTTTGTTCAGTTTGAGGCATAACCGTGTTATGATATAGAACTTCACGCAGGGTATAGAGATAAAATTTCTCAATTCTTGTCAATAGCCATAATGGAGTGACAAACATCGCTCCATAGATTACTATCCGAATTATTTTTTCACCAGAACTTGTGGTTTTATATGCGGAAATTCCAAATTCTACTAAAAGCATTGTGCCTAAGACATAAAATAAAATCAACGGCACCTTCAAAATTCTTTCCAAGACTTCTCGTCCCATTTTATTGATCTCCACTAATCTGTTTTGGAACTCATTCACTTCAGTCCCGTTCGCCATGCTCAATAGTTCGAGCTTCACTTGAGTAACGCTTCCATGTGTTACAAATAGGCAACGGATTATGACAACAGCAAATTGGCAAACTATCGATGTAGTAATCACACCTTGAAGTAAGGTCGCGATCGCGCTGAGAAATCCGCAAATAATCACACCAGCAGTAAAAGTTATGATTAAGACTTTTTGTGCTGCTGCATTTATATACAACCGATTTCCTTGTGCAACTATTGCATCTGAAAATCGTTTTCTGGTGTAGGAGAGTGATAGTTGTAGTAATAAAGGCAGACAAAACAGCACAACATACCAAACTTTTGCCAGGATACTAGGATAAGAAAATATCAAATGCTCCGAAGCTGCAATAATCCAAAATCCGGTAGATAAAAGCGGCACAACAGACCAGCAAAGGATCTTCCAGTAGCACTTACAATTTTGGCGAACTCTTAGAATGGGGTAAACAGCACCAACAAAACATAGTATCTTTAACCAGAACGGTTCATCTGTAGATGTTTCTGCCGAGACTTGTCCTATTTCCATGGCATCTCCTCTACCTTGTATCAGACGTGTTTGTAAGGTAGATGGTTTCTCCGTCGATGTCATTTCGGCGCTTCCTGCTGGCGCAAAATGTTGGACAGTGGTACTTACGCTCTCTCTCTCTCTGGTTGAGTGATGATGCCTTGGCTTGCGCGAAAAATCGAAGCAAATTAATAAATAGAGGAGGAGGAGGAGCATCATCATACAACAATAATAATAGTTGTTGTTAGTAGAAGAGTCACTTCTTCATCATCAATAATAATAATAAATAATAGCTACATCATATATTATTGTACTACTAGTATTTATTATTAGTGTTAGCATGGAAGGAAGGTGCAGGAAGAAACAACACTGTGTTCCTCCATATAATCCTCATTTTAATTGTATTACATTATTTCAAATTTTACAGAGATTGTATCGTAACACAGAATATGACATATGGCACAACTTGTATATCTGTAATATGTAGTATAAATCGTGATTTAAGCACGCAACTTTCAACAACCCTAAACTCACAACACCCCAAGACTCGTGAGGGCTTGATCTTTGGCAGCCGATGGTATATGGGCCGCGCGAATTGCTTGAACTAAATCATCTCCCATCGATCTGTAAAGCATGTGCAACGAGCGGTTGGTTGCCATACGCAATTCACCACGGGCATTATTTGTTAAGCGTAATACTGCTGGAACGGCGTGACGCTGTACAAGGCGAGGACGTAGATCGTGCATGGCAGGTATCAGATCCGCAACACGATTCAACATGGATGCTTGGACTCTTGGATTACTATGCACGCACAAGCTTACTTGAGTAGGGAACAAAGTTGGCAATGGCACACAGGATTCAAGCAAATCTAACACTGTATTGGCAGCGCCGATAATGGGCTTGCTTGCAGATGCAAGATTTGCAGCTACCGCAGGCAACAGCGTAGGAACAACTTCCGCAACCTGTGCGCGAGTCGCTGGCAATAACTCAGTCATAGCGCGTAGAGTTGTTAAACATACCTTGCTGTTATTGTCCCCGAGGCGTGGTACAATGTGATCAAAGGCAGCCATAAGACGCTCGCTGTTTGGTTGCAGAGTTGATGCATGTTTGCACAGAAGATCTGTAGTTGACACAACTGCTTCTTGTCGCCGCCTCCAATCTGAGCTACTCATGTGCTTCAAGAGATTAGGCAACAAAAGTTCTATTTCCGGAGCCTCTTGTTTCATGGATTTAATCTCGCCGATCACGTTATTAGGATTGTAACCTCTAGCTCGACCACCATCATCGTTCCGTGTGCTACTAGATCGTCGACTTCCGTGCCTACCATCACCATTACTGCTCATCGCACGGGATCGACTCTGACGACTTCTTGCGGCTCTACTGCTTGCCCGACTATTCATGCGCAGGCTAGGTTCATCAATATGCCCACCTCGTTCGATCAAGTCCATAATTTGCCTGAACTCACGTTCCTGTAGCAAACGCCGTAACTGCCTTTCAGTTACGGCGCCAACTTTGTGTAAATGGTATAAAATTCTGCGACCCGAGTGACGCGTTGCTTGTTGACCTTCCCCCATAAATTTGACTGAGCGACTAATCACACGCTCAAGATCCCGCGCCCCGCATATTCTAGATCCCATTTGAGACACGCAGTATTCAATGTGGTGTGCCGCTCTTGCTCTTAGCTGAGGTTTTTTGTTATCAGCACAATTCAGTAATGCTGACAAAGCTTTTGATTCTGAACAACTCATGCACATTGATCTCAAGCATCTGTCTGCCTCGTCACCAAGAAATCCAGTACCTGATTCAGACGCCCTCTTAAGAAGCTGAGAAACTATTGTATCAAGCTCGGGATCCATCTGGGGACCTAGGCCATCAATCATATCATTTAGGCACAAAAGAGCATTCTTTGCCACAGACGACCGTAAATTCTTTGAGGCCTCGTTCACACTGAGCACTAGAGAGTGCAGAACTGGACCAATAGACCCGTGATGATGCAAAGCCAGGGATCGAACAACATTCAGCGCATCGAACACTTTGTCCCATTGATCTGAGGATAAATCGCGCCTTGACCTGCGTAGCTCAACGGGGGGATTTTTCAGTGGTTTGCACTGATCAGAAGTCAGATACTCTGCAACGCGTTTAGATGGATCGTGCTCTTTGTTCGATTGAGCACTTTCGACCTTGGGCTGCATTCGCGGAGATACCTTTTTGTCCCCTCCACGTTGCCCATAACGGTTCCCCCCAGCAGGAACACTACGCTTCGCAACACTACCCGCATATCTTGGCGAGCGTCGTCTATTCCTACCCCCAGTAACACTACCTTGCTTTGCCTGTTCCTCAGCGTCCAATTCTTGCGCAACGGAGCGGCGACGTTGTTCTTGTTCCTTCATATACGCGCGACGACGAAGTGTAGCCGCGGAGACGCGCTTCTCGCGCCTTACACGTTGGTTCTTTTGGTGATATGCATAGGCATTTTCCTCCACCCAGTCGTTTTCAGCCATTTGAGAATTTGTTGCAGCTGGTGCAGAGGAGGATTTAAATCTCGCATCATGGTGATGTCCGGCCTCTGCATAACTACTATGCCGCATCGGTCTGATTGGTCTATCATCGCCTAAAAATTTACTTTGTTGATGAGATGTCGGACTTACTGTTTCTGAGCGTACAATACTTCGTGGATCATCAACGTCTATGTCATTGATTTGTTCATTTTCCAAAACTCCATTTGCACTAACTGCTCGCATATGCCTGTTACCACCCCTACTCTTCAGAGTTTTCAAACGATCTCGAATATCGTCAGCAGACAATCGTACGTCAACATCCTGTTGCGTTTCCCCGTACGCCATTTGATCCCCTCTCTGCACGTCTTGCACCCTAGGAGGCCATACACCACGGCGCTTTTGTTGTTGTTGTATGCTCCGGCCAAGCGCAGGCTCGAACACTCTTGGGCTGCTATCTTGCTTGCCGTCTTGATCTTGTTGCCAGCCACTTGTACGTTCCCTACCGGTTCGTTCACGCATTGACCGGCCGGTGCCACTGTCAACACTTTTACTCAGTTGTCCAACTTGGCTTCCTCCTCCATTTTTCAACGAAGAAGGGCGCCGCTCAGTATCATCGTGACGACCAGGAACGTAGTATTTCTCGCCACTACTTTGAGCTTCTCCACCTCTCGGGGTTGGTCCTCGGGATCGCCGGCTACTGTTGCCACCACTGTTGTGGTACTTATCCTGATCTCGTGGAATCGTACGAACACGGTTACCGCTGACGCTCATACCGCTTCCCACTATGCCCAAACCTGAACGCTTTTCCCCTCCTACGTTGTCTTGTATATCCTTCTTGCGCCGTGCGCTTTGATCTCCTCTTGCACTGACGTTACCGCCTCTAGAGCGTGCAGAATTCGGGTTTCTTTTATTTCCGTTGTTCTCATTAACTAAGCCATCGGTACCACTACTGCTGTTCATACTATTATTTTTATTAAACGAGCGGGAGTTTCCATTACTCCTCAATCTTTCTCCCTTTTCATCGCCTTGAAGCCACAAAGGTACCTTTTCTCTGTCCTTCCTTTGAGATACATCGGGCGAGGCGTTGAAGGGAAATGGCGAGCGGACGGATCGTGGCCCACGCCTCGACTTCGGCGTTCCCATTTTCCCACGTAAATCATCATTTGAGCGTCTAAGATCAGACGCAAGCGGGCTAGGAACAAATTGTCTTACCCTTCTTTCTTCACGCTTTGGCGATCTTACGTCATTACCAGTGCTGAAGGAACGCCCTAGCTGAGCAGGGCTTGGTGGCACAGTCGATTTTTGAAATTCAAAGGGGTCCTCAAAAAGAGATTTCGAGTACGTATCAAAATCTAGTGCATCATTGTCAGATATGTGCAACTGAAATGGCGCTCCGTCGCGCCCTTTCAATTCGTTCAAGCTACGTTCAATGTGATCTTTTTGTCTCCAAACCCTTCCTTCCTCAACGCGCTCGGTACCGATTGCAGTCGAAGCTTGCTTTTTCCTACTATTTGGGGAGGGCTGCTCTTTCGCTTTGGTTTGGCCGGTAGTACCCGCGGTAGCCGCTCTCGCTTTCCCAGCCCTTTGGCCTCTGGGCATATGAAATGGAATTTTGCGTGAAGACACTCTACCTGCACTGGGGTGACGTCTTGGATTTGCGCTCCTTGACCTTCCCATGTTTACTACATAATTTTTCGTGTCATCAACTTGTCTTTTACTATCACTATCTCTATCATCTTTGAAAATACTTGCTTGTGATTTATTTCCATTGCTGCTTAAAGGTGTTGGGGGTGGAGCGTAATTCCCAGTTATTGTGTATTGTACATGCCCACTTGAATTCATGGAGGGTAAAGTTGAAGCAGGCATATCAAATCTTGCCTTCAAATCCGAAACCGTTTCTTCGGCATTCTCGGACCGATCCAAGCCTTCTACTAACGCTAAAACATCTATTTCCTTTCCAGCCTTACTATGCAAAATGGCGAGCGCTTCTGTAACAGCAAATTTCACTTTTGGCCGTTTATCATGCAGAATGTGAACAAGGCCGACTACAAGCTGTGGCAATTCCAGTTCTTCGATTGGTCTTGTCAGTAAGGCTTGCATGGAAACCTTTACAATGCCTTCCCTTATGTACCAGTTTGGATTATCTAACATTACTAACAAATTATCTAAGACGGCACCGCCACCGACAACCTTAAGTAGCTGTTGGAACACTTCTAACGCAGTGTTTCTGGCGACAACTTTATTGTCCCCTAAACGATTGACTAGACTGTGTAAAATAGCAGGAAAATGGAGCTTCATATCATCCCCAACGCGCACACATACAATGGACAGGATCTGCAATGCCGTAATTGAAATCTTGAAATTTGAATCATCAAGTAACATTGATATGAACTCTAATAGACTTTCAAGATGGGGTTTGATTTGCTCAACCTCAGCATTAGACAATTTTTGTACAATAGACAGAAAATGTTCAATAGCAGTCGCGCGCACTTTCCATGCATCCTTGTCGCGCAGACCATCTATAACATCTAAGGGTAGAAATCCGAACTTCAGGCCCGGGGGGCTACCTAGATCTGGAGGCTCTATGGCAGATATTTCTAATTGGTTCAAGCTTGTATTACTTCTATTCATCTCGTCTCCATGACTCGACGTAGATTTTTCTAGGTTACTGTTGTCGCTTTCCTCTTCATCATCCTTATCATCATCATCTTCGTCGTCGTCGTCATCTTCCTCATCTTCCGATTCATCAATAGATAGCTTATCATCGTCATCATCGTCATCGTCTTCTTCCTCGTCGTCCTCGTCTTTGCTTTCTGAATCTAATTTTGTCTCTTCCTTACTGTCGCTGCTATCGCGCTCCGGTGATATTCTGGCGTGACGTTCCATGGCTTTTGCCAACTCCTTTTCCAGCAAGGACGTAGTGTCGTCGTCATCAATACCGTCATTGTTTTTATTACTATGTTTCCCCGTGTTGATTGGGCTTTTAGGAGGCTGTACGCCAGTGCTATCAAATGATTCTTTCTTTTCTTCCTCGCTATCCCTTTTCTGGCTATCGTCGGTCATTGCTTCCTCATCTCGCCGTTGCCTAGATTTGCTACTAAATTGCCGTGTGACAAGCTCCAACTGAGTTCTACCGAGCCTTTCAACGTGCTTCCAAAAATTTTTGTCCTCATCATTCGCGAACCTCAGCGCTGTTTCTGCCGCATCCACCACGTCATCTTCCTCATCTCTCAGACGATCTATCATGGCCAGCAGCAACTTCATGTAATCATCACGGCCAACGCTACCCGACGGCACCAAATTTCCTTCCGCAATATTTGGGATGGCTAAAAGAGTGGCTTCACGCACCGCACACTCGTCGTGCTTTAAACCGTGTTGTATCAATCCTTCCATGACACACTCCACGCTTTCCATAGCTTCTACATACGTTGCAAGCACATGGGTGCTGGTTTCTCGCCTATCTTTTGAAGCCAAACTTTGAAAAAGTGCCGGTAAAACTATTGGAAAATATATATCTGTTGTCTGTAAGTCTCGGTTTAGTAAGTCACACAACAGTTCCGAACTTTTGCGTGCCACATCTATATTGGTGTCGACCAAGCGGTCGCTGAGCATTTGGAAAAGCTGGGTCAGATTATGCACTGGCAGCTCCCCCTCGCTTTGCCGCACGGAATTGCGCAACTGGTCCACGGCCGCAATACGCTTCTCGTCATCGACATCGTCCAAGCCAACAAACAGGTTGGAGTCTTCAAACATGGTTTGCTAGTGGGCGGATTCCCGGTAAGTTGATTCTATGCGGCGCGCCGCGTGCACGGTCTCAAGCAAGCGGTGGTGGCGGGAAGGTGGCGAGCGTGCACAATGGGCCTGATGTTCGACTGAATGGTCTTAGCGAATGGGCCAGAACCACGTCAACGTCGGCGTCCACAATCAGAACCTGCCAGATGTAAGGGAAAGCGCAGCTGGATTTCACTTGCATGGCAATTGAGTCGGCAACTAACAACAATGCATATTATTATTATTATTATTTTAGAATAACTTCATAATAATTATAAATAATATGATGATGAATATTTATTATTTTAAATACTAATAATACATGATGATAATAATATACTACATAGAAGGAGGTGAAGGAAGAGGACACAACAATAATAATAATAATAAATAATCAAAAAAAAAGAAAATAAAAGAGAGGAGAAGAGAATGACAATGGACGTGAAGTGCATCAAAACACCACAGCATAGGAAAAGGCATTTCAAGCGTAGTGAAAAAACTAAAAATAGGAAAGAGACCAACGTGCCCATAGTGAATCGTTGTAAGCTTTCCACCAAACCAGCAACAGACGCGATGTATACTGCTTTGACTACGAGCGCCAGACCTGATAACTCAATCCTCCCTTGTACAAAATGAGATCCATATAGGAGGAAAGTTGTTGCCTTGTCCACCTCCAACGACACACTATACGTCCGCTTCTCCAAAGGGAAAAAATAACGACGTGAAATGTGGAATAGGAACCACTACACTACACATGAAGATACTCGGGGGAGATGAAGCATTCAAAAACCGTATAGGAAAGTTGAAGTCAAACCCACTTCCTCTATATGGAAACTACGGGAGAAGTACAGTATGAAACAGTGCAAGTTTTAAGTCAAAACTCGTTAGGGCAATTCGATAGGGCGGTAGAAGCGTGAGGAATACGACATTAGTGTACCAGGATCTCCGGCCATCCGTGGCTTGGTCGTTGCCACCGGAACGCTATGCTGTGTCCATGCTGCGCATTTGAACGTACGACCTGGACGGCTGCTAGCATAGACACACCATAGCGATTGTCCAACGCTGTTTCGACGCTCTGATGCTTCGATTCAAGTATGGTTTCTGTAGTCTCATCTGCCTAGCATTATGGGACAACCGAGAAGGAAGTTGACGCAGCCTTCCAGATCCAAGTATGATTTTGTTAGTCTCAACATGCCTAGTAGCTCTCGGACAAAACAGGAAAGTCGACGCGCTTCAAGTACGATTTCCTTAGTCTCAAAAAATCATTATGAATGGCAACTCCCATTGGTCCTCCTTCAAGTACGATTTCCTTAGTCTCAAAATGGTAACACTCTTGGAGCTTTCCTAAAGGAGGAAGAGGGAGGAGACAGGAAGTGGTGGTGAGCTAAAGGGACAGGGGAGCCGTGATATGCCCCTGCTGGAGGGGCCAGTGCTACACCCCTGCTAATTGAAGCTCACGAGGGATCGTTCAAGGTTTCCAGTGCCATAGCCATGTAGACACACACACATCATGGCTTCAGCATTGCATGGTGAGCCACATCTCCTCCCAATACTATTCCCATACTAGCAAACGAAGGTAGGTCGAATGCATGCGGACAGGGAATTATAAAAAAGAAGGGGAGACCACGTAGTGCACAAGAACGGTACTGGCGCACATGCACAATGTCCCCTCCACTCCACACACGCATCCACCACCGCGCACATCCTCGCACCTGCACGACGTTTAGAGAAACGGAACAGCACAACAAGAATTTTCAGCGACCACAGTCGTAGTGAAGTATACCTGGAACACGTTGGCAAAAGAGAACCGAACCACGAAGATGAAATACATTGTACTTTTATTAGCATTCCTGGCAGTGGCCAATGCGACGCAGACCAGAATGGGTCTTCGTAAAGACATAAAGAAATTGACAGGCTTCTCATTCCTTGGCGTTGAGGCCAAAGTGACAGCTAGTAGTGAAATGCAACACAAGTCCGCCATGGCAGTCGCTAGCAAAGCTTCTGCTGGCGTTGGCGGCATGGATAATTGCCAAAACTGCGTTTACGTTTTAGAACGCATCAAACAAGGTTACCAATATTTGTTGCCAAGTATTTGCGTCGAAATTTTCTCCAAGGAAGGCGAGTCCGCTGGAAAAGATGCTTACGGAGTATGCCATCAAGTTCTTGCATCATTGTCTGTTTGGGGAAACAATGTAAGGCACTGGTTGCATTATGGTTGCTACAAAGCAGAAAGTTACGGCGCTATGGAACTAATTCGTCCATGCCCGTCACACATTATCTGTAGTCAGATGGCTGACTTTGCAAAGAAGCCGTTCTGTAGTAAGGTGAAGCAAGACGAGCTTAAAGCAGGACGTTAAGTATCGGGAACATTCTTTAGGTTGGTAATTTATGTGACATTCGCCTCAAGAATTACACTTTCAGGTGGAGAGAGAAACTTGCGCGCATTGCTCTCGGCAAGGATGTAAATATTACTAGCGCTGTCACGGAGATCATACGTTCTAGATATTTTATAGTTTACCTTAATTTTATACTTTAGTAGCAGAATATACTATTATAGCTTAAGTGTTTTGCCTACATGATGCGAGAAGCACGGTACGATGAAAGAAAGCGAGAGAGAGTGGAAACAATTTTTTTTTACAAAATTCAAGGTAAATTTTAGTTTTAAGAAAAACGATCTATACGGTGACGTGTCACTGCTGTCTACTTGCACAAAATGCGCGAACATGTTGCCTTCAAATTATCCTTCGCCGTGCATTTCGCCGCTAACAAAATCCTCTACCGCGTCAGGTCCACCCCTCAAAACACTCGTGTGTGAACGACTATACGAAGAAGTAAATTTTTGACTTGTCGCCTTTGAAAGCACGCTGGGATGCAGAACCAAGCTTCGACTATTCTTCTCTACTTTCTATCCTCAAGTGAATTATGTTCAAGGACTTACAGTCGATTGATCAACTCATCTTGTTCTGGCTTCTCGCAAAAAGTCTCCTTCTCGAAGTCCGCCATTTGCGCGCAGATAACGTGGGATGGGCAGGGCCGAATCAACTCCATGGCACCATAGACTTCGCTTTTGTAGCAACCGTAGTGAAACCAATGCCTCACGTTGTTACCCCATACGGATAGGGATGCTAATACTTGGTGGCACATGCCGTAAGCTTCTTGCCCAGCACCAGAACCTTCCTTGGAAAAGATTTCTACGCAAATACTCGGCAACAAATACTGATAACCTTGCTTGATGCGTTCTAAAACATATACACAGTTCATGCACTTTCCGAATTCGCTACCAACCTTTGCCTTGGAGTGTGTTTTTGCAACAGCCATGGCTCTCTTCATTTTCTCTTTATCTGAAACTTTCTCGCTATTATGTTCTGCCTCGGAGATGCCGAGTAAGGAATAACCCGTTTGTTGTTCTATTGGCTTCTTCAGACGCGCAAACGGCGTTTTGATCGGAGCGCTCATACAAGTTTGGGCCAAAGCTGCAAGCAGCAACACGCAAACTATAGATGATTTCATCGTTACCTGTTTTCTATTCAAAACGGTACACACGAATACGGTCGAGTGGTCGCAATATATGAACGTGCAGGGCGAAGGCTCGTCTACGTCAAGGTGTCGTGTGTGTGTGGCGCGTCGCGAGTCGCAGGCAACGCAACGTCGTCCCTTGTCTTGCGTTGTTGAGTGCAGTGATAGATGATACGTGTTCTATACTGTACCGTTCTGTTGGTGGAAGGTAGTATCTCCAAGTATCCATGAGGCTACTGTGCCTGATAGGTTAAATGCACGACAACGCTTGCAAAAAAAAGTGTCACCTCGCCCCCTCCTTTTTTGAAGGTTGACAAAGAAACAGAAGCGAGGCAGCATTGCTACAACATCCTCTAACAGTGGTATGCCAGTGCTAATCCCTATTCTGCCCGACGACACTTGCCGCCGAGGGCTGGACCGTCTCCAGGTACGAGACTTGTACTGCCATGCTTCCTATATAGCTAGACGATCCACGCCAGTTTAGGCTTGACGCAGCACCAGAGCGTTCGAGCCTTGGATCATAGGAACACGCGACGTAGTGTGTTGGGTATGAAAACCACATTGGGACGTCGCCAATAAACTCCATTGTGCTGGAGGCGTTTCCATGCTTGGGACACTACTCCCCCCTGGTAGGAAGAGGAGCTGAGAGCAGCAGTGGGTGTCCCACTATCATCATCGCTTTATTCACCCGTTATTATTATTATTAGTAGTAAAAAGATGATAAAATAATATTATTAATACTACATATACACTACTATACTCTAACAACATTTTTACACGTCCGTATTAAGCCTTATATAGGGCGATGGAAAAACGGCGTACTTTTAGAATAATAATTTGACGAGATTTTTCTTGGGAGGGAAGTAGAAATCCGAAAACGCAAAAAAAACGCAGGGATTTATATAGGAATTGCTGTTAGTAGTCTGATGTTGTACTGAATGACATAAAAAATTTAACTGTCACCAACTGTCTCGTCGCTCCAAATTTATTTATTTTACTACTAATAACAAAAGAATAAAAACACACACATCCGTTGTCCGTTGCCAACTCAGATCACATGATCGCATTGTGCAACTAAACGAACGCATCAGCCCTTTCAAGGATAGACGTCAGAACAACGCCGACTCCAGCGGCGACAGCGCTCGAAATGCCTGTGTTGTTGTTGGCGTTGAAGTGCCCAGCAACGGCGTTAGCAACGTCGTTGGCGCCAAAGGTATGCACGGTGTCGTAAGTGGATCCTGCAGTGCTTCCGTCAGAGGAGGCAATGCGGTAGATGACGCGGTCTGTGGCAAGGCCGTTGGTGGTAATCTTTACGGCTTCCGAGGTCAAGGTACTGGTGATGGACAAGGACAACGTTTCCGACACTTGGTACGTAAATTTTGACCCGTCGGCTTTGCCGGTCACGGTGACAGTGTTGCCTGCTACGGCAGCATCGAAGATTTTCAGGGTGTACGATTCGCTACTGGAGAACTGCTCCATTGCGAATGCCTGGGTGGCGCGGACGGTGACAACGGCAGTAAATGTAGTTGATTGGTTGCTGGTGTATCCCAGCAGAGTCTTGATATCGGCCTGCATCACGTGGTATTCAAACTAGTCGTTAAGGCTAGTATTACCAGAAATGCCGATGGTGAGGCCAAAGCCAGCAGGGTGTTCTGTCAAGTGGGCCCCTTGGCCCGTGGTTGCTCCCAACGCGTTCAGAGGAATGATTTGTGTGATGGCCGTAACATTGAAATTTCCGGTGCTGGATGTAATTGTGACCGTGTCGTCATTCGCATCAAGGGTTGCCAAGTAGCGCGTTCCGGCAAGGGCGTTGATACTGTCAACGATCGTTCCCGCTTGGATGGCCTGTGTGGCACTTCCACCATCAAAACCATGGAAGAGGGACCATGCTGTAACGCCACGGACGAAATCGTCAAGGGTTTGGGCAAGGTGGGGAGTGCCATTGGCATCAACATCCCAGGGCGAAGGGACACGTACAATTCGAAGAGCGAGTTTGACAAGTTTGTAGACAGATGGACCAACAATGTTTGCGCCGTCATCAACACCAAGGCAGCACTGATAAAGTGCCCCGTTGACGCCATACGCAGAGTGGCTGGAGACAACAGTCCCGGTGCACAGTGCTGCTCATTGAGTACCGAGACCGACGCGGATGGCATCAATCGAACGTACTTGAACACCCCGTTCTTGCCGTCGGTATCGTGGGACCCGAACCCGATGAGATGCTTACAACCGAAAGAACAGTGCTCAGAGTGGGCAGCCGACACGTGCGGCGAGTGGAGTGCGAAAACGTGCGCGGCCTACCAGTCCGTGTACTCAAAGGCGTGCGGATGGGCCAACATTCCAAATGTTAGTAGTTGTCCCGGGTGGAATTGCAGCACGGAAGGCCAGAAATGCACGGCTGGGTCGGGGTACATCTGCCGTGGTGGCAGATGGGAATATTTAGAAGTCAGCAGTTGCCCCGGGTGGGATTGCAACGTTGAGGGTCAATTTTGCACTTCAGGGTACGTGTGCAGAGACAGACGATGGAGGTCAACCCGGCTCCTACTCGACCAAGACGACGGGGTTCCCTTTCAACCGGCGCTGCTCTTCAATGCCTCTGCCCTCAAGTACGACAGGGATTCGATGGCCCTGTTCGACCGCCAGCAACCCGTGAAACTATGGGCGGAGGCTGTAGCGTTTGCGTCAGGCGTAGTAAATTCGGTGAAAAGAGCAGTGGGAAACGTATTTGTCGAGGCGGCCAAATGGGTGTGCAACAAAACGTGCAATCAAGAATGTGCGGACTGGAGCCAGGAGTGCAAAACCATCCTCAAAGGAGGGTGCAACGTATACGAGACGGCCGGGTGCGTCTTGAACGAATTCTCACCGGCTGTCAAGTGCAGGACAGCACAGATGCGCATGGAGTTCAACAACGACCAACCAGTGCATTACCGGCGAACGGTGAGGTACGGCAAGAAAGCCGACGGACACATCAACGTCATCCCAGGAAGGTGGACCCCCGCGTTCGGGTGCGTGGACGACAAAATCGGAAAGGCTGTCCCCTTGAAGAACATCATGTTTGGGCACAACGAGCAGCAGAAGGCCACCGACTGGCGAACAGCGGAAAACAATTCGAACAACCCAGGCCCCATCTGGCTGTCGCACGGGTGGGGGGACCAGATGGGCCTGACGTCCATAGGATTCGTGTGCCCAGAGGGCAGCCACTACAAACGTGTCGGAAAGAAGGACATGCCCTATTCGGATAGTAACGAGCCTGCCCGAGAATGGTCGTCGGAAAATCACCCTGGGCACCAAGACAACAGCATCTTCCTGCGGGAGTACCGCCACGCGGGCATGTACAACTCCATGTTGACGACAGGATTTCCGGACATGTATCAGTTGTGCTCCAGCATCGACAATAGTCCTTCGAGCACGGCTGAACAGAAGCCCGCCAACATCGATGATTGGGGAAAGAACTGCGGGTGGTACTTTGAAGGGTATCGTCGCCGAACCAACACCATTTCCAAGGTGGACGGAGACATGTCGACTGGTGGCTTATGGAGCGAGATCGACCTCGGTGTCTGGACCCGTGACTTGAATGCAAGGGACCGGTGCTTTGATGCCATGAAGAACCGGTCAAACGGATGGAACATCAGGGGTGTGACGAACAAAATCGAGTGTGAGAACAAAGGCGTCATAAATACAATTTTCATTTAACAAACATCGCCTGTTGATTAATAACGCGAGCATATTTCAAAGTGGCTGATGACATTCATGGTGTTGGCATTGAGTTCCGAGCAGGTGTTTAGGATGGTATCTATTCTCTAGGTATCGCCATTGACGCAACTGCAACTAATCTTCAACGATATCTATCCTTGAAAGGGCTGATGCATTCGTTTAGTTTCACAATGCGACCATGTGATCTAAGTTGGCATCGGACAACGGACGTGTTTTATCATTCTATTTTTAACAGTAGTATTATTATAAATAATGAGGAGTGAGGTAGTTGACAGTTAAATTTTCATGTCATTGAGTATAATATTAGACTACCTTATATTGGACAGTAATTCCTATAAAAATCCCTGCGTTTTTTTGGCGTTTTCGGATCGCTACTTCCGGAGCAGTTTATTACCGACGTGTTATTATGATGAGTTTTTGTTATGCACACGCGACGACCGACGCTCGCTCAGGGGAAAGTGGCTGGACTGATCCCGCGGAACCCTGGGCGGCGGCCTTCGAGAGTTCGCGATGGACCAAGAACTCGAGTCAAAGGTTGCTAAATCCGAGGGCGACGGCCGCAATGCCGCAGTGCCAACCTTTGGGCCGAGGAGGTTGAGGAACAAGACAAAGGCAGAGCGTAGCGGCCCAAGAAAAAGACGAAGGAAGAAGAAGAAGAAAAACGCGCAAAAAGTACTTGATGGCTCTTCGGCGACACATCTTTCTGGACATGCCAAAGGGAGTGATATGAGAAGCTTTGATGTAAAAAAACAAATAGCCCATGAGACTGAGGAAAAAATAATGCAAAAAAATAGTTTTCATGGACCTGATTTTCGAGAGTTGGGCGGTGACGAGAGCGTTCGCAGAACGAAAAGCGACGATACGTTCACACTATATTCTTTTTATTCGCAACTTGTTGCCCCCCCGTCGCCGAAACACTCCCATAACTCCGCATATTTTGGCACTGATGACAACAAAATACATAAAACCAGGAAAACTTTGTCCCCAAATGAAATCCGCGAAGACATAGACGGTCAGCTTGGTATAGAGCCTAACGCTTTGAACTCTGATTCTTCCCTAGGAAACATAGCCACGTTTGCATCGCCGTCATCAGGGAATTCAAGTTGGGTCTTTTCTCCCAATTCTGTTGATGCACAAAATGGCGATAATAGAAGGTGGTGGACATCGTATGTAGTTGCTGCTGCCGAAGCTGAACGCCAGCGTAGAATAAAAGTAAATGATGAAGAAATCGATGAGGAGGCTAATGAGAGGTTTGAGAGGCAGGAGTGGGCGCGTCGTGCCATAGAAGCGGAGCAGCAGCGCATAATACTGGAGTATGAACGCAACCATAGGCACGATACCGTCAAACATATAGACGAAGTGTCGCAATACAAGAATGATTATATAGTCGTGTGCCCAAACGTATCCAAAGGATGTACATATGAAGGACATTTGAGGGACATTGAGCTGCATTTGCTGGAGTGCGAGTTTCACGCGCGAGACGACGTGATGAAAAAAGACATGGAAGATACCGGGAGTGACGCTGACCAAGATAGTTACGGTGTAATTATGTGCCCATATTCATATTTTGGATGCACACATTGCGCTGTAAAAGGTGAGCTAGAAGCGCATATAAAAGTATGCGAGTATCGTGGGAAAACGCGCGAGGATGAAGAGCTAGATAGACGAAATAGCATTATGGATGCCATCCAAGCTACGGAGGAGGAGCAGCAAAGACGAGTCGAGGAGAGACATAATGAAGCAATCATGCTAGGGATTTCCAACTTGGCTACGCCGTTCACTGCTTTACAACAAATTATGGATAGACAAACAAAAATGCTGCAGAAGCATTTGGGAAAGGAAATTTTACGATTTAGCAGAACTTGTGGCGAGGTATATTTGCAGAACAAGACCTACTGTTGCGAAATAATTGCAAGAATATCACGAATTCTGAAGAAAATCTCTGGCAACGCGGTCATTGGAACTTATGGATCGTATAGCACCGGGCTGTCAATACCATCAAGTGACTTAGACTTATTTGTACAAGATGACAGCGACACGGATAATGCAGATATACTGCTTGCCTTGGCTAATGCACTAAAGAAAAACGAAGAAAACGAATGGATACATAATGTACATATAATTACAACAGCCATCGTTCCAGTCCTAAAATTTGACGCCCACTTGACAAGCAAGCAAAATAATGAAGGCGGCAGCGTGGGCGAAAAGACCACTTTTCGCATTGCAGTTGATATTACACTAGGAAATAAAAACCATACCGGGATTGCGACCGCGGCATTTGTGCAAAAAATGATATCACTGATGCCACATTTAAAGCCAATTACGTTAGTATTGAAAGCTTGCTTTTCAAAGTCCAATTTGAATGATACTTTTACTGGTGGAATTCCTTCTTACGGAATATTTTTGGTTGTTTTGTCCATAGTGTTGCATTTGCAACAAGTGGAATTACCAGTTTCAGAAAAAGGAGAAACTGAACCCGCAGAAAATCAAGTAGATGAAAGTTATGAATCATCCATGCACGAGACTGAAAATGCAGACAACGTAGTTGAGATGGGACTGATTGCACCCTCTTCCCCTGGTAGAAACGGCAGGAAGAAATTGCTATCATCAAAACTTATTCCTCACGCAAGCGATGTAGACACAAAAAAAGAACTCGGCATCAAATTAGCGGTGGATATTTGCAAAAATGTCCAGCATATACATGAAATTAATTTTCCATCCACAATGAGAACACGGAGACGTAGTCGGAACCGGTTGAAGCATGGTAATCATGAAGCAGTAGAAGAAGAAGAGCAGAGTGAAGAAGACGAAAGAGATATCGTTGCATTAGGGCGCCTATTCATGCACATTTTACATTTTTTGGGGCAGACATTTGAGCCATCTCGCGACCATATTTCCATTTTACACGGTGGAATATTTCCTAGAAAAGATGTTTCTGGTAATGCTGTGTCAGATCCATTGTTGTTGGAAGATCCGTTGGTACCTGAGAACAACGTTGGCCGGAGATGTTATCGCATTTCAGAAATCCAAGCAAAATGTTGGAACGCCCTATCTAAACTTTACCAGATATTAAATCGTTTTGAAATTCGACGCAAGCGGGCCTCTTCGGCCACCTCAAATGTACTGGAAAGTGTGTTTGAAACGTTTACAGTTGAAAAAGTTGACCTAGGTTTATCAACAAAATCGCAGGTTACAGAAAACAAATTATCTTAATTCATAGTCATGACGTGTGGGGGCAGAAGTACTTTGATGGGAGGTAATATAAAAATATATGTGTAACAAAATATTTCTAGCGAAAAATAAGATTTTCTTCTAAAGTACAAAACGCAAGTGATTTTTTTTAAAACATACGCGAAGTGATATACGCAATATGCCAGCGTTTCATAGCATACACACGAGAGCCACAGTCATATGCTATCATATATATGTGTCAAAAGCCTTTACTTTCCTTTATGCCCATAGAAACATTCAACGTTCCCACGAATTCAAAATTTGCCAGATTGGAACATAATCATTGCCATGACAGATAGTATAAGCTCCAGACCTATAAAGGCAATGCTGATCGCGTTTAGTATTACGTCAATTCTTAAGACGTATATTTGCCAAACGAGAAAGAACACATTCACCATGATACTACCTAAGCCTAAACATATGCCTACACCTAAAGGTGTCGTTTGCTCTGTTTTATTACCTAGCGATGCCGTAAATATACGGAAGCCCTCTAAGATTGCGAATAGAAATACAGACGCAACGTCAATACCAATACCTGGCGTGCGTGTCGGATAAGGCAAATAATAGCCTTTGTATATAAAAGTAGCTATATTCAATACTACAAAGAGCCCAACGAACCAGCGATTAAAGTAAAGCAAAATCTGCAGTAACAGGGATGAAACAATTTTGCTCTCTTGTTGACCTCGAGTCATGCTTATTCCTCGTCTTTTTCTTGCTTAAAAACGGTACACGCACGGTACACAATCCTTGTTGATCAGGTGGAGCAAGCAGGCGAGGTTGCCTCACCGACGCAAGCGCATGTATGCACACCAGGAGGTGTCACCACTTTTCAAAAATATTATTATCATCTTCTCTTACTGTTGCTACATCACTATTATCGTCTACTATTATCATCTACCATATTATTATTATTCCCAACATGATTGAATACAATGGTGCTTTTCTTCATACTAATGCTAACCAGGCATGCAGCAAGAAGAAGAAGTGGAAACAAATTCAACACCCATCAAACCATCGTTGCTAGGAATGCGTACTCGGAGGACTATAAACGACAAAAACGACGCATACTAGACTCGTCAGTGAAGATGTACTTGGAGTCTACGGACTCTCCAGTGAACAGTCAAGTACGCTTGCTGTACAGTAGACTCGCTGCCGTCGGGGCCTCGATCGATCGCGTGAAAAATAACTGTAAGATTGAAATCGAAGGCTACATCGGTATAGAAATTCGTATAGTATACGCGTTTATTTTCCTATCTATAATAGCCGCATTGCTCATGTCCTGTGCTGTTTATATTCTAATTCTATTTCTTCTTTCCTCTTCTCTATTTCTTTATCTTCTTTGTTGTGTTTTTGTTTTTTTTTTCTATTTTTTTGTTGCGTTGGTCGCGGTAGTAGCTGGAAAGCAATTAGTGAAACTCACACCCCCGCATCCTTGGCGAGTGTTGTGTAAATATTAATAATTGTGGCATACTGATGATGAGCTTGCATGCGATGCCAATTATAATAAATAGGAAGAAAAGAAAGGCCCTTCATTCTATATACATATTGTATTTGCATGGAATTTTGCGTCCCTTATCAAACGACTGCTGAGCGAAAAATATAATCTTCCTCCAGCCTTTTTCCTTTACTGTATATATATTAAGTTTACTCTGTATATTTATATGCAATCTGCTACTTTCTAGGAAGCACTTTTCTATCACCACGCTAGTTGTCTCCTCGATGTCGTTTTTCTCTGCTCGTTCATTCCATACAGTCTAATAAATAGTGTTGGTATACAAGTATATTTTATATTATGATATTGATGATGATCATAGTAATTAATAATAATAACAACATAATAATATTTTAATAATACTGGTGTGTTATTATTTTTTTGTTGCTTTGTTGTTGTTGTTTATTATTATTTTATTATATACATGTGGTGTTTTATTGTCGCGTCTTTGTAGATGCTTCCTGAGGAGCCTACATCTTTAAAGTATACCACGTTAAAAAGCTAGTGAGGCTGCCAACAAAAAACACTTGCAAAAGCGATGGAATCGTTTCTACGTGAAGTCGACGAGCAGGTCAAAGAGGGCGTTGAAAATGCCAAACAGTCACTAAAGAAAACGAAGCGAAGCAATAACTACTTGGAGAGCATAGTCACAAAGTCTTTACAAGAGAACTTCCAGAATACTATATACCCAATAATATTAGAAAATATTTCAATAAGTGAGGATGGTGAATTTAGAAATACAAAATCGGCAGGCAGCACCACAGACATACAAGATAATTCCATGTTGTCTGAAAATTTTTACCGTGAATGCAGAGAAGAGCACGCTTTCAAGTTGAGAAGCTGTCATAAAGATAAAAGTGTTTCGGTCAAAGTTATAAACAAAGCCTTAATAGACTTGCACTTCTGGGTTGAAAACGGTGGTATGGCTTACTCAACATTAGCAGAGAAAGTCATTTTTCTGGAAAATCTGTTGAAATCTTTCCGTGAAAATCTTGACGGTACTTTCTTCATGAATATCTTGCCACAATTGATAAGTTTGAAAGCTTCCAGTTTCGAAAACGAATACATCGATCAAAGTGTGGAAGACCAAGCAAAGTTTCGCGACTTTTTATTGACCTGCTTTTATAAGAATAATCCAGATATTTTAGATAGCT
Source organism: Stramenopiles sp. TOSAG41-1 (assembly GCA_900128575.1). Taxonomy (NCBI): domain Eukaryota; species Stramenopiles sp. TOSAG41-1. The sequence goes on from LT658427.1 coordinate 29,656, forward strand.
TTTCCTCGCAGAAACTAAATAAGGAATTCGCAGAGCGAATCAAAATTTTGGTAAAGACGAAAGAAACCGCAAACTATACTTCAAATTACAAGGGTATTACAAAATTGTTTCTAAAGGATCCAGCAAACGAAAGTGCACAAACTGAATGGAAGTGGGGGGACAATGTTTCAGACTACACAGCCACAGACTTTACAAATGCCCTTCAGCAACTTGCAGAATACGCACGGGGTAAAAATAAAAATAGCCTCAAAATTTTCGATTTTGGTAGCCTTGATATAGAAATTGTAGAAAATGAATTGAAAAGCCGGCAAACGCTTGGAATGCTGCATCCAATTATCCTCATTAATTATATGCAGAACCTGGAAAAGTACAAAATGCTCTTTTACGAGATAAAGATGCTCTCGTATGGTGTCACAGAGATGCTAGATGGGGCGTTGCTGAAAATTGCAACAAGTTTAGTTATACAGGATGTGAGGATATTTAACTCAGAAGAATTTTCGTCCTTCTTCATACGAACAAAATTGTTGTACTATAACATTGAGAGCATTTTCGTGGAAATGTTGCCTAGCGAGAGCGGGGCACATTGGACCACTACTTTGCGGGAAAGCATGGAGGCTTATTCACAACAAATCCGTGGCCTTCTTGCTGCTCTTTCTGAAAGTAATGATGAAGCAGAAAAACCAGTAGAAAAGAAGAAGAAGAAGAAGGCGGGCAAGCAATACTGGCTGTCGCGCGATGTTGATGCAAAGGTAAATCGTGGTGACTTGAAAATTCCAGGGCGTCGTAAAATTAGGGAGCTGGAGCGTGCCATGATTAGTGCTGAATGGGACAATACTCCAATAGATTATTCGCAAATTGACCTAAATGCGTATGAAAATATCGAGGAGGGAGATGATGACGTATATATAACCAACGAAAATATTACTGGAGAAGAAATTTTTGCATGTGTCCTAAACAAATCCGACAACACCTCTCCAATTGAGTACTTGATCGATCACCATTGGCGTGTGCTGTTTTTAAACGAAGTGAATATTAGTGCAAAGAAAACAAAAATTTTCATAGAGAGATTTATTGATGGCGACAGCAACGGGGATGTATCGCTAGAATCTGTTTCTAGCTTTATCAGCAATGTAAATGATGGCGAAGGCTCAGATAATGATACACCGGAAACAGAAACACATCTTCAAAAAAATGCTTTGATAAAGTACGTCCCCAAAGCAATGAAGCAGTTGCCGTCACTACTTAATAGGTCATTAGACTATGACAACGACGACGGAGAACTTGACGAAACTATCATGTGTAAGAGTACGCAGCAATTTGTGGAAGCGATAGCCTATGGAATTTTGTACCAGCTATGTGCATTGATGTGGAAGAAGTATGATCGAGACGACAGTGGTTCGATTAGCTCAAAAGAACTCTCTAAACTTTTGAAGACAGAAGCAGCTCTGTATTGCTCCAACGACACATGCCAAGCTATTGTAGACATTTTAGATGTCGATGGTGATGGCGAAGTATCTTTGTATGGTTTGGCCTCTTTTTTGCATAAAGTTCATATGGTGCCAGAGGACGCTCGCGACGAGTACAAAGCACGTGGAACTTCGCATGAAGCATTAATAGACTTCTCAGAGGTTATGTTGAGCAAGCTTGTTTCCACCAGACGATATGATCATGTATCAGAAGCGGTGCAAAAGAGGCGCAGCGAAAAGGATGCTGCAGAAAACGATGCGAAAAAACTACACCAGCAAAAAATGGAAGAGGAAACAAAAAATGCGCAGAAAAGGCATGAAGAAGAATTAGCAAAATCCAAATTAAGGATGGAGGAGGAGGAAGAAGAATCTTTGGATGCCGTAGAGATGCAGAGCACTGAAATTGATTCGGAAGCAGGTTCTAGGGGTGAAGGTGGGGAAAAGGATGTCCAAGATGAAGTGGAGGATGGAGAGATAGTTGATGCACAAAGAGAGTTAAACGATACATATGAAGAAAACGAAGAGGCAGGGGAGGAAGAGGAAGACAATGAAGTCTCAGGGCAAAATGAAGACAATATCGCTTTAAACGAAGGTGACACGGTATGGCTAAAAGATATATACGGTAATTGGGCAGCGGAAGAAGGCTATGAAGTTAATCATGTATACAGGTGTACATTTATATGTATGAACGAGGGTGGCAACGACATGACTGTCACACTTCATGATGTGTACGACGAGACGGTTGAAAATATGGTAAATGAAGAGCTTTTGCTTGACGAAGATGTTTCTTTGAACGTAGGTTATCGTGTGTGGGTGATGAACGCCGAGAGAGATGGCTGGGTCGAAAACGAAATGTATCAGGGAGTGATCGATGAAGTTAACGGTAACGTATACGTGGTAACTTTTGATGACGGCGAAGTTGAGGATGATGTGAATAGGAATGAAATTTATCGGTACTTTGACGAGTCATGATTTGTTTTGAAAATTATTTCTTGTGTATTTTATGTAGAGCGACATGTAATTTTCGTTTTACTAAAAAATAAATAGCGATAATGTATAAAGCTGTCAAAATGAAAAATAATGTCATACGTAAGGTATCATACGAAATACATACTATAAAATTGCAAAAAAACATCAGAAATTCAATACACTCAGCTGCTCTCAAAGTATCAACGGGTCGATAAGTACCCCGCCTTTCTTTTGCTAAAACGAAATATTGATGACACATGCTTATTCCGCATCCTTTTCCCCATCCTCGGCTGCCTCTTCGTCTTTCTTTGCTTCCTCTTCTTTAGCATCTTCGACTTTCACATCTTCAGTCTCTGCAGGTTTATCATCACCCTCAGCCTCGTTGCCCTCTTCCGTCTTTTCGCCGTCTCCCTCTGCCTTATCAGCATCGCCCTCTGTATTGTCTCCACCGCCATCCGCTGTAGAAGCCTCGGCATCTTTTTCACCCTCTGTTGGAGCCGCTTCCGCTTTACTGTTGTCTTGAGGAGGCTCCTCGCCCTTCTCTTTCGGTTGCTTCGCACCGCTATCTTCTTGGTCCTTGTTTGCACTCTCCTCGTCCTTTCCTCCCCAGCATGCGTTTCCCATGTCTGCTAGCTAAATTAGTTTTGACTTTGTTCCTTCTGCCCGCGAATCAATGGTACCTTTACTATTTTGCGATTCGCCAAGTGTATCGTAAGCTAGTGGGTTTCGTTCCCTTGAACTTATCCTTTTAAAACAACTACCCTACTACTGTGTCGAATGATTGATGATGATGTGGTGATGATGATATGTAGTATATATTACTACGACGAAATACTACTACATTATAAATATAATACGCGATGATGATGTTGACGACGAAAATCAATCATATGAATGAATTAATTATATGAAAAGACAATGGTGACGATCGATAATTAGCATGCCCTATGACTCCGTGGTGGGGGCTTGGATAATATTACAGTATATTATTGGGAGACAGTTAGCACCGGAAAGATACTACGCAAAATAAAAAGGGAAAAGAAGGTAGAAGAAAAAGATATAGAAAACTGCAGCGGCGTGCGGTCAAGATAGGACCGTATTCATGCCTGTAGACTACGCTAAAAGCCCTCCTCCGGGATGTCCTCCCTGTCGCAATGCTAAACGCTAAAAGCCTTTCCCATCTTTTTGAATAATCCAACAACTCCTCAACAACAAGAAGAAGAAGAAAGTGCAGTAAACTGGTGCCTCAAACAACAAGAGTTGTCGTCAATGCTGGCCAGTGCAAAAGGCCTGCAAATATGGTACAGTGGTCTTAGCATGGAAATAGGCGGCAGACTTTCTCTCTTTACTATTTCACTGGGGTTCATTATTAGTATAATGTAATGATAAATAGTATAAGATAAGTTATGGAGGTGTTGTTGTGGATGGTGCGATCAGAAGAAGCACAATACATAATTAAATTATGATGATGAATAAAAAATGTACATTATTTATTATTATCACTCCTATCTATCATTATCATTATTGTTATTACACTACTATTATTAGGATGAACAATCAAAAGTAGTAGTAGTATTGTAATAGAGGCCCAATAACCAATAATAATAATAATAATATAATAATGATGAAACTATAATACTCTCTTTTACTTTTCTCTTCTTTATCTTCTTCTTATTTTTTAATATATATTTTTTATTATTATTATTATTATTATTTATTATTATCATCTTCTTCATCATCATCCTCAATAATATAGTCCTCCCGGACAGAAGATGTAAGCCCCGCCATATGCGCGCCACTCCAGGTTATTTGTGGCCAAGGCGCTCGCTACAAACCATCAAGAGACCCTTTCTTGAAGCACGACAATATGCCCAAAAAGAAAAAGACAGTTGGGAAGTATGAGCTCGGGAAAGTTCTCGGGGAGGGTACATTTGGTAAGGTCCAACTTGGGACCCATATCGAGACCGGTGAAAAAGTTGCCATTAAAATTTTGTCAAAAGCGAAACTACAGCAGCAGAACATGGGGTCACAAATAAAAAAAGAGATTTCCATAATGAAACTGGTGAACCACCCAAATGTATGTAATTTAGTTGAAGTGCTGGCTAGCAGAAACAAGATTTTCATTGTTTTGGAACTTGTTACTGGCGGCGAGCTGTTTGATAAGATTGTTGACGCCGGTAGGTTTAGCGAGGACGAGGCGAGAAAGTACTTCTACCAACTGTGCAGTGGTGTGATGTATTGCCACAAACAAGGGGTTGCACACCGTGATCTGAAACCAGAAAATTTATTGTTAGATGATAGTGATAGATTGAAAATATCAGACTTTGGTTTGTCGGCGATGAATTTGGCCAATGCGGACGAAATGGAAGGTGGATACAAAGAACTTTTGCACACAACGTGTGGGACACCGAACTACGTGGCACCTGAAGTTTTGGCCGACAAAGGGTACGATGGATATAAAGCAGACACATGGTCGTGCGGGGTTATCCTCTATGTGCTCTTAGTTGGTTACCTTCCTTTTGATCAGCCGACAATGGCGCTGCTGTTCAAGACGATTGCAAGGGCCGATTTTGAATTTCCAGAATGGGTTGTTGGTGACGCGAAAGACTTGATAGGAAGACTATTGACTGCTGACCCAGCCAAGAGAATCACGCTGGAAGAGGCGATGGCACATCCTTGGCTGCAAGGAGAAGGTGGTGCTGAAATACCAATGCCAAAGACAGCAAGCTCATTGAAAATTTCCCCGAGCGAATACGACTTGAAGCAGGCAGTCAAAGCTTTGAGTTTGAAAGGAGAGGAATATGATGATGATGACGACGCGGGGTCGCAGAATCATTTTACGAAGACTGCCATCACAGTTTTTGATGTCGTAGGAAATTTGACATCTCTAGGTTTAAACCGTATATTTATGTCAAAAGAGTACAAGCAACGCATTAAGCGGGAAGTGGTTTATGTTTCCCAAAAATCCCTGGAGGATATTCATGACAATGTGTTGAAGAAGTGCGAATCTGTCGGCGGGAAACTTAATTTACAATTTACGTCAAAAAATCTAGCTGGGAAAAATAAGGTTGAGCTCACATTCCAAGGTGGCCAAGGCATAGTGAAATTCGCGGTAACTATACAGCAAGTCAGTGAGAAACCACAGATGTATTGGATATCCTTGACAAAACTTAGGGGGCCTCTACTGTCTTACGTTAATATTTTGAGGGCATTGCAGCAACCTGGAGTGAAGTCGGACAGCTCCGAAGAGGCTGCATTGCCTGCTTTAGATGAAATGCTTGGGAGCGTATCGGCCAGCGCATAAAGACGTGCAGGGTCAAGTAAAACACACATTATTTTTCTATGGACAATAAATAATATGTATATGTTCTTCTTCGCATAGCCGACCTGGCATCTGTCTCTAGGCAAATCTCAATACTTTAATCGGCTCCGGTCCTGACGTAGTGATGCCTCCTCTACGCCATGCCAGCGAGAAGCACCCAAGTACCGAATCCGGTGGTACAGTCACTTCCATAGCAGGCCTAGCATAAACACAGCACCACCACTCTTCATTTCAGCAAAAGAAACTACTCCCCAATATTTACTTACTACTACTATTGGCTATTACTAGCAATAGATTAAGTGTTTCACTACTACACAGAAAGAGAGAGAGGATGAATAATCCCAAAAAATAATCTCGGCTGCATGCATGCATTGCAAGCGAAGAGAGTCTCTGTGCCTGAGGAGTATTACATGTCGTAGTGTACATTCCCTATTTATTTGCGCAGACCACGTCAGTAGGAAGAATGACTAGAATGCCCTTATAAGGTGGAGACGAATACTCCTCCATGTTCGTTCCATTGTCCTCCATTGTATTGTATTCCGAATCGTGGGGAATATCCATAATGCGCTTTCCTTTTCCCCTTTTCTTTCCATTGAGTTCATTGCCATTGCATCTCATATCACTCATATATCATTGATGTGGATTAAATCCTTCATTGCATGATTTAACTATGAAGAATGCATAAGTTTAAGTAGTATGGACCCTAACCCTAACACTACACATAAGGAAGAAATGCATGAATGAGTTCAAGTAGTATAATTATGGAGCATTGCATTGCATTGGATTACGTGATCTACCACTAGCTAACAATGCATTTCCAAATAATTAAACAATCGAACACTACTACGAGTAGTGAATCCATACAGAAGAGGAGCAAGAAGACACACCAAAGCATTGCTTAGTTAGATATTATTATTCTCTAATAATATGTTGTAAATACAACAGTAATAATCATAATAAATAATAACGAAAGAGGAACAACAGAGTGTTGTTTGTTGGTAGTAAAAATATCTGGAGAGTGAAACCTGGTTGAGGAGGAGCGGCTCTTACACCACACTAACCAATCCAAGACCCTTCTGCCTCAAATAGGTTGACGTCAGCAGCGCTTTTTTTCGTCAGCGCCACCAGCATTTCATAGACCACTTTTGTGTGCCCCGCTTGGAAGGCAGTCCACAGTAAGATATAACAAGCTCCGCGTTTACAGCAACCACCATGCTATCTGGGAAGTCTATATCCAGCACCATCAACACGGCGACCAGTGACACCATGCAGCCTGCTCCTGGTTATATATTCCAGGAAATTATCAACACCACCCATGCGAATCCAAACACGTGCGATACGTTCGAAAAGTACATTTTTCAAAGGCTGAAAAAAAGCAATCCGAACATTAAGTGGAAGTGCTTGTTGATCATCAAACACGTGACCCCAAAGGCGAACTTACAGTTTAAGAGGTGCATGCAGAGTCACGTGGCAGAAGTTAAAGAGTGCTTGCAGTTTCGCGGGCCGCCACATCCACAGTACGGCGATGAGCTATACAAACGTGTAAGGAATGAGGCAAAAGAAGCGCTAGACTCGATTTTCAGAGAGACCCAGCCCTCGCGTCAAGCCAACTCCTTGCAGTCACGTATCCAAGGGATAGGTGGCGGAAGTAGTGGTGGAGGCCGAGACTCCTTTCAGGTGTCGGCCAACGCCAACGCTGCTTTTGGGCGAATGGACCATAGAGGCTATTCTGGCTCAGGTGGAAACGTGGGGACGAAAAGCATGGGAAATGTAGGAACTGCAGACGCTTCTATTGCCTACGGTGGGATAAATGGTCGCAAAATGCAAGGTTTTGGTAACCCAAATTTTGACCATGGGCCAAAGAAACAAACGATGATGGAAAAAATGGTCGAGGCAGGCATAAAGAAAGTAAAGAAGTATGCTGGGAAAGAGGAAAAAAAGCCGCCCCAGTTTATGAATAATCACACGGGCGCAGCAACATACGGATACGCTAACAACCGCGGCGCCGGAAACAACTCCATGCCAACAGGTTCTTCCTACAGTGGCCCAAATGGAGATAGACCGGTCGTCCGTATTGGGTCCTCCCAGCCTCAAGGACGGTCCCGTGGAAGTAGTTTTGAGAAGCGTAAAAAAGGCCAAGTAGGGGGTGTTTGGGCCAATACGACAGGGGCAAGCATGACTAGCGTAAGCAGCAATAGTAAGCCGAACTTTGGGAATTCCACATCGACGTTCGATCGCCGAGATAGCGCAAGTTCCGCTTCAGGGGGGAAAGCAGGCTTGGCGTCGAAAGATGGCCAGTATGAGCGGACTCTGGTTAATAATATGTGTAATTCTGGGGGTCTTCGTGCTGTTCCATCAACCAATGACGTGAATGAATTTATAACACGATGCAAATCACTGAATGTGGATGTTATCGGGCCGTTACTGGTAGCCAAAATTGACGAAGAAGATTGGAAGGTGAATATTAAAGCGCTAGTAGTGATGGAGGCGATGGCGAAAAATGCCGATTGCGCACCCTATGCTGACTACTTCTACGAAAACAAGGAGGCAATTGAAGACCTATTGGAAGACACTGAGCAAAAGGGTGTTCGGACCAGGTGCAGAAAGGTTTTAAAGGCTCTAGGTGTCGAAGGGTATGAAGATGCGGTGGTGGAGGAAACCGCTCGTAAACGCATTACTATTACTGGAGTGCCGAAGGCTCAACCAAAACCGAAGGTGGAGGAATCTCTATTAGACGTGAATGTCGATCAAAACCAAGATCTGGCATCTGAATTTTTGAACGGTAGCAGCCAAAATAACGCGAACAGTAATGATAATGGTAGCAGCGATACGGCCGATTTGTTAGGCGGGCTCACAATAGAGAATAGCAACACGAACCAGGCAACTCCCCCCCCGGCCCCATCCACGTCTGGCTTCGGGTTCTTGGCTGGAGCTGCTAGCAACGAAGTACCTAAAGAAGACAGCAATCCTCCAAGTGGTACTAATGACCTTCTTGGGGATTTGATGGCTCCAATGGCTCCAACATCGGGCGCTCAAGGAGGTAACAGCGTGCAAGGGAAAAATTCTAGCGCGGCACCAACCGGCAGTGTAGATCCATTCGCTAGCCTTCTTGGGGAAACTAGCACCACCAACAGTGCCCCGAAGACAACAACGACAACAGGGCTAAGCGGTGGTAGTATGAGCTCTTTTAATTTCATGGCAAACAATGGAGCAAACAATAGTAATGCTAATGGCATGTCAGCCATGGATCGCATCCAACAAGCCCAGCAAGCGGCTCGAATGCAGCAAATGCAACAATATCAGCAAATGCAACAAATGCAGATGATGAAAATGATGCAACAAGGAGCAGGCGGAAGCGGGCAGATGAATATGCGTATGCAAACGATGAACACGGGAATGAATACTGGTGTATATGCCGCAGGGAGTGTTAAGACAATAAACGCGTCACTTTTTCAGGAAAACAAGAAAGAGGATAAAAAAAATGCTGGAAGCACAAACGCCTTCAATTTTGTAAACGACGTCCTGAAATAAAAGGAGGATTTAGTCCGAGTCACCCATGCGCAACACACGCGTAGTACGAAGTATGTTTCCTTTAATTACCTGCATGAGTTAGGGTTATATTAAAGAAAGAGAGTACTTTTGCATTTTTAATACATGCGTCATTAATTATACAAATGCAAAATTAGGAAAATAAAAAGCTGATTTTACTGCATCCCCCCCCCCCCCCCCCCCCCCC
>LT658428.1:0-39136 GCA_900128575.1 Stramenopiles sp. TOSAG41-1
GGCGCGTATAAGGTATGCCGCAGCAAAGAATTGTGGAGAGAGAGAGAGAGAGAGAGAGATGTGCCTACTTTAATATTTTAATCCTATTGTGTAATCACTGTACAATATTTGGTACTCCTTACGACGAGTTCTAATTCTATAAAAATGGAGTGTCTCACACACATCGAAAATATACGTAACGTATCCATTTCGTACGTATACATGTACAGAAATGGAACAGACAACTACCGGTCGCCGATCAATCGGAACAAGCATACACAAGTACTTGGCACCATGAATTTATTACACATGCAAAAGCAGATTAACAACTTTGGTTTTACGTGTGTGCGTACAAACGCAAGCCAGATCTTCTATGCAAACGCGCGCGGGCTGTCGATTTGCCCGCTAACATCTATTTTTGGCGGTGGTAAGATGTTTAGGGCTGAGGACGGTGGAACTGGAATATCTTCCATACCATTGACTACTGATTTATGCTCCCGCAGTTCCCTATCTTTCTTATCCTTAGTGCTACTACTTTGCATTTGCTTTCCAGAACTACTTTGACAGAGAATTCCCCCGCTCAGTGCAATCTCCATCTCGGTTATACGCGCCCCATGTTTTTCGAGCAATCTGAGTGCTTCAGCACCTTTCTTAGAACCAGATGTGCATGCGCTGCTTTTCAATAGCGTTAACATTGGTGTCTCTATGCCATCATAAGCAACGCAATTGATGATGTCCGTTCCACCATAGCTAATAAGCACCTTTAAAATTGGTAGGCAAAGGTGCTGTGAATTTGTTTCACAAGCGACGTGTAATGCATTTCGACCATCACTTGCACGTCTTAACAACGACCCTGCGCCCAACTTCAGAAGAGTTTCTACAATTTCTACATTTTGACCTTTCGAAGCATGCATAAGAATAGAATTACCTGTAGAATTGCAAGCGTCTAGATCACAACCATACTTTGCCAAAATTTTTATGCAGTCAACAAGAACTTTTTCCGTGTCACTACTGCCATCTTCACCACCACCACCCGCTTGGCCTTCGGCGTCTGACAACTTATTACTGGAAGTTGAATATAGTGAAGATTCGACACACATGTATACCGGAGTCCTATCCTCCAGATCTCTTACGGCATGGTCGGCCCCATACTTCAATAGCATCTCTAGCACTTTGGGGTGTCTATGTGATGCAGCACAATGCAAAGGTGAAAGTAAACTGTGATCCATCGCATTAATATCGAATGCATCCAAAGACAGCAAGTATTCAACTATGTCTGTGTGACCATAAGCTGAAGCGTAGTGCAAAATAGTTGCACCGTCTTCATCAACCGAGAGGATTTCATGCAATTGATGGACCCTAGCTTTCACTTTCGCCCACCCTTTTGATGACGTAGTTCCCTCTTGCGCCCTAGAACTACCAGAATTCTCGTCACGTTGTCGCAAATTGTACATCACCAGCCGTTCTTGTAACTTCTTCAAACTTTTCAAGTTTCCATGGATTGAGTGATAAAAAATTGTGTCCGTGGAAAAATTATGATGCCAGCCATATGCTTGATTTGGTGTATATGCTTGTAAATTTGCGATGGCCTGGCGCAGTTGTAATATCCAATTGTGCTTAGTATTCCATGAGTCTGCTCTAAAAACAAAATTCCGCCCATATTGCGGAGCATTTAACCTAAAATCATGATGTACGTGTTCTATCTTTTCATCGCCTTTCTCCCCGTCGTTGTTCAAAAATAAGTCAGATATCGTCGTGTTTCGCAACGAAACTACTTGACGCACCTGCAGTCTCTCTTGTCTTTCCTCCTTCGTAATTAAAATCATATCAGACAGAAGGAAGCAATATCGCCGGTTTTGCCGAGTAAAGAAGCTTTCTGTCCCGAGTTTTATCAGTGGACCGTGAAAGATAATATCTTTGCCGTTCCCACCGTTAGCACTTGATCCATTCTCAACAACATTTGTCGGAAACAGCATATTTCTATCATGCTTATTTAAAAATATGAGACGTTCCTTGATGTGGTGCAAATTCACAGTGGGCGAGTGGCCACGTACATGCGGGCCACTGTCTGCCATACTTCCGTCTCAATGGCCAATGAATGCTGTGAGATGTTGTGGCGAAGGAAGGTCATCGCCGTGTAATCCAAGAAATGGAAGCGAGTATTCATGAGCTCATAGTTTCTAAGTTGACCATGATATTATTATGATGATGGAGATAGAGGAGGGAGAGGATGATATAGTTAGATGGTGATGATGGTAGAAATACAAGAATAATAATAAGAATAGAGGAGATAATAGAGAACTACGGTAACTTAATAATAATATCAACAAATTTTATACTGAATACTCTGCTGTGTAATGTAATAAATAAAAATAGTGCTGTGGTAGCACCTAGTACAATAGTAGCCACTACAATAATGCAACAACAAGACACTGCAATAAAATGATTTAAAGGTTAGCTACTAAGTGACCAGCTACAAAACTATCGAAAGAAGAACCCAAAGAAGAATACTACACATATTGCTTTTTACTGCCGATATAAAAAATTACAGAAGAAGCAGAGAAGATAATCACATCATACGAGCTTCGTAAGCTATTTTCATTTCTTCCACCCTTTTCTCCAGCGATGTCAGACAAGTTTTACGCTCTGCAAGAATTTTAGCCTCTTTTTTTAAACGAAGATCTTCTTCCTCGTTCAGTTCGCGTTGTGTCTCACAGTCTTCACCAAATTGCTGCAAATGGCGGTCTAGATTCTTCAATCGCATTTTCTCTTTTTCTAATTTTCCTTCTTGAAGATTTAAGGCTTCTTTTCGTCGATTGCACTGATCTTCCATTTCTTTACATTTTTTCTCCCTGAAAGCTAGCTCTTTTAACTTCATAGCCACTGCTTCGCTGTCAATTGTCCACTTCTCTTTCAGCAAAGTCGATTCAGCCAATTTCTCATTTGTAAGCCGCTCTTTTTCGTTGATTCCAGTCATTCGTGCTTCGTACCCTTGCTGAAGCATTTTAATTTTTTTTTCCTCTGCGTTATGTTTATGAATTCGCTCAGACAATTTTTCCATTTCTACCTTGTTTACATCTCTCATTTCTTGATTGCATCGCTGGGCTGACTTTATTAGATCCTTTTCTTCGTTAATTTTCTTCAAACTTTCTTCAGCTTTAACAGTTAATTCTTTTGCCTTACGTTCGCGTTGTAAGATTGTTGCCATTTGTATGTCCAAAGATTTTTTCTTTTCATTAATTTCATTTTTTCTTTCAATGTATGCTTTTACTAACATTTCGTGTTCCTTCTCCTTCGCGAAAAGTTGTTCTTCTTTTGCATTTACTTGTTTAATGCGCTTTTCCATCGATGAAACTGTTGTGGCCATATCTGCCACTTTCTTTTCCATTTCGCTAACCTTCAAATACGCTTTTTCCTCATTTTCAATGGCTTCCTTTTGACGCTTTTCCATTAATTTCAACTCGTGGAACGCGTGATCTTTATCTTCCTTCTCTCGCATGTATTTCTTTGAATACTCGTCAACCTTTCTCTCGTTTTCTGCTGAGATCTTCTCCCTATTGGCCGCCTCTTCGGCTAATTCAGAAATCTTTGCCGCTACTTCTTTTTGATGCTCAGTTAATCGCCTCCTAATGGCGTCTAGTTTTTGCCTTTCGATAATAAGCTTGTCTTTTTCAGTAACCAACTGCTTTTCACCATTTTTTAGTTCGTTCATTTTTTCAGCCAACATAGCGTTTCTGGAATCAAAGTCAATTTGAATAATCTTCAAACGTTTTTCCCATTCTTCCAACTCATGGAATTTATTTGTCAATCGATCCTCTCGGCCATGGAATATCTGGTTTAGTTTAGCTTGCTCGCGAGCTTCTCTTGCGAACTCGTACTCTGGATTACCCCTATCTTCACTGTACACGGCCTGCTTGGAAGTCACGTATTTATTTCTAGACGACTGCCGTTGCTTTTTCTTAGTTCTCTTCTTCGAAATGATAGAAGTCATTCTGCAAGCTTCAACTCCAAAACCATGCCATGGAAGACGGTTGTATTGCAGCCATGCTAGTCTCTACTATGCCACGTAAACCCAACTTGCCAAAAAAACTACTGCTGCTACTAAATAATTTCAAGTGGTGATAATAAAAAAAAAAAATAATTTAATAAATAGCCGTTTGTTGTGGTGTATTAATAGTATGAATAATAATAGGGGCTATAATATAATAATAAAATATCATAATGAAATGATTTATTTCTTTTCGTAGTAGTGTGTGCTGTGTTGTGTGATGTTATTGTGTGTAGAGTCGATTTCATAAAATCATAATTAACAAAGTAATGATTAGCAATGTAATTGAAAAAAATAGGCTGTGGAACTAAGAAGGAAAAGAGTTATGAAATACTTACTTTGTAGTCTTAATTGACCTACCAGCAGCAATATTCTTTCGCGGACAGGGCGGCGTCTGAGGCAATTTGAGGGACAGACGAACGTTATGAAAAAGGATTGTCTGCTAGGCCCGTCCCAACGCCAGGATGCACCCATCAACTACCATATCCATAGTTAGAATGTTCCTATAAAAGGAATTGTACTTGATACTGTATCAATTCTCATTGTCCTGTTTCGAGTATACTTAAGGTAGTGTAGAAATGAGATCAGTGCCTAGCACTGGAAGCTGATACAAAAAAAAATGTACTCTTTTTAAGTTCGTAGTTATTATGGTCATGGTTATTAGACTATTATGGTAGGAGGGCTACAATAACAACATAAACAACACTGAAAAAAATATAAATACTAATAAGACTTCTTTTTCAATCAATAAATTTAAATTATTATTGAAATTATTACTACTCTTCTTGTTTTATTATTAACTGCTTTTCTCCCTCCCCTTTTTTTTTCATCTACAACATTATAATTATTGGGTACTTGTTGATGATGACGCCTCTATTCATTATTATTATTTATGCCACTTCGGAACGGCTCGCAGCAACCACGAATATGCTATGACTCACGCAACAGATCAGAAACCAAGTTAGAACAGAGATTGAGGAGATTGATAGCATGCAATTTGCCAGCAACCAGGAAAAAATTTCTAGAAAAAAGTTTTTTGGTCAAGATTTGACAAATGCTAGTTTTTTTACACCTCAAACACGAAAGCTTCCAGAGCAAAAACTGAGGTCGAGAAATTCGACAATAACACCCTCAAGAGACTCTAAACATACAGTAAAGCATGCAAGTAAATCACCTACTTCGAAGAAAAGGGTGAAAAGGGGGGGAGATCAGAATAGTGAAGAAGAATTGCGCTTGTTGATAAGAGAGTACGTTTCGTTAAAAAATCGTAGTACTGGCGATAAGTGTGTGGTCGCAGAGGAGTTCCAGGGAGTATGCTCTAAAATTAAGGTAGGAAACAAAATAGGCAAGTTTCCGCTGTGCTGCAGGCTGGAGCGACAGACGGATTCCATCATACTAAATAAGCGACAACGCATGGCACAGCGTAAAAAAGTCATAACAGAAATACAAGATGATCTTCAAATCATGATCAGTGGCAGAAAAAAAGAGGAGGATAATATCAAGAGTAAGACTTCGGCATACTGGACCAATAACGACGAAGGAGACTTTCTTTACTACGACAAGGTTACTGAACAAGCAATTTCTCCCACAGAATTTCATACCAGGTATAATATGTACCTATCTGGAATCAAAACTCTTAAATCCGAAAGCCTTCATAATTCTTTATCGGTTTCTCCTTGTGCCAATGTGGAAGACAAAAACCTTTTAAAGGTTGTCTCCTCAAGCAGTGTTGGGAATACACTTTCTGATTTAGATACAAAATTGGTTGCCGCCATCAAGAAAGAATACAGGGCATCCTTAGAAGACGCTGAAAGAGAGTGTTGGATTGCAATCAAAAATGCAATTGAGCAGTATGAAATCAAGTGCGCAGGTTCCAAAGAAAGCATGAACAAGCAGCTTCAGCTAATTCAAGGCCATACTACGACTTCAACAACCACGGACGATAAAACTAATTGTACTCCTCAAAATTCTGAAAATATTTCGCTGCAGAATATTGCAAAAAAAATTAAAATTAGTAATGTTCCAGATGAAAAATCAATAGTGGCACCGAAGGATACATCATTTGCAAAAAAAAATGTTTGCATGACCGAAATTTCCACAGAGGCAGTGGAAACAGTGAGCGAAATAAGAAATGAAACAGGTACCGTGGAGCGAAATACTTTTCAAGGATTGGCCAAGTCCACGTTGGACATTAAGAAAAATAGAAAGAGGAAGGAGCATATTCGGCGTTTGTCTATCGATTCGCAATACAAAAGCGTTAGTGCGAAATATAATAGAAGGAAATCTATTGCAAGCAATGGCCAAATTGAAAACAGCCTTGACAATATTGAAAATTTTGAAGATTCTAGTACCTCGACTACCTTGGAAGGTTTTGCCCTTGATCAGTACAGCAGTAGCGACAGCTCTGATAGTGATTGGTGAGATTTTTGTGTTTGCGCACGCGTGTTTTTCGTTTTTGTACCAAAAATAATTCACAGGTATTTATTTGACTAATCTATGACAACGGTCCATTCTTTCTTGGTAAATGAAGATACAACACCTTCCAACACATAAGGATCCCTTTCAACAAATTTATCTAAACTTTCTTCGTCCAAAAATATTATATGTGCGCCTTTCAAGTCCTGATGTGCCCCGCCCATAAGAATCTTTCCCGCTGCCTTCATTTCACGAGCAAGTTTTATGTGCGCCAAGCGATGTGGAACACGTGCATTTTCAACATCGTCGACGTAAACATACTCCAATATCCACCTTGGTTTCGCTACTATCGGGGAGTCCACATCAATAACTACACTATCTTTCATACGATTTGCAATAATACTTTCAGCCTCTTCTACGATACTATTCACCAGCCCTTCGCAGGTAACAACCTCGTCAATAAGTCCCATAACTGTGCCTGCACTCCAAACACCTTTATCCAAATCACCGCTTTCTTGGAAAACCTCTCGGTAATTGTCTCCGCGTACTAAATGACTTATTTTCTCAAAGTCCCCTGGGTGTTCTTTTTCGATTTCTAGGACTTTTTGTGCTGCCTTATTGTTGAAGACACGCTCTGTATTCCGGACAGTGCGCATGACAAGCGTAGTTGACAGTTCATCTGCATCGACCAAAGCTTGCTTGATATTTTCATGGATAGGAGCTTCAACAGTAGCCATGAATCGAGTACCCATATTCATACCTTCTGCACCCATTGCTATCGCAGCTGCTAGTTGCTTACCATCAGCACAACCACCCGATGCGACGTATGGTATGGACAACTCCCTTGCTGCTTTTGCAAACAGTACCCAATTGCCAATATCCATTTCTCCAGGGTGGCCGGCACAATCGAAACCATCCATAGATATCATGTCGACACCAAGACGCTCTGCGCTTTTAGCATGCCTGATTGCTACACACTTATGAATCACAAATGCGCCTGCTTTCTTAAATTGCTTAACAAAGGGCTCCAAACCTCTGAAGTGTCCTGCGGTTTCAACTAGACGCAACTGGCCAGACTTCATTTCGTCCTCAACTACGTCCGCAAATTCTTGATAGTTTGGTGGCTGCAATGCTGGCAATAGAGTTAAGTTGACTCCAAAGGGTTTAGTGGTCATCTTTTTGACCATTCGAATTTCATTTTGAAGTGCCATAGCATTCGGTTGAGACAGTGCGGTTACGCACCCAATTCCGCCGGCTTCACCCACTGCAGCTACAAGTGGAGCATACCCAACGTAGTGCATCCCTCCTTGGATAATTGGGGCTTTTATCCCCAAAGCACGGGTAAGCTTGGTTGAAATTGGCATGATTAGAATAGTGTGGCAAATAAATGTGGAGAATGCAATGTCTTTTACCAGCTACACCAATCCGCTCATCGGTTTATTGTGACATTAAATTCGTTTTGTTGGTCTCCGTCTAACGACGCCGTCTTCTTCTTCTTCTTTTCTTTGGTTCTCTCTCCTCCTCCTTCCTCCTCCTCCGTGTTGTTACTCTGTACTTAGTTAGTGGTGTATCCTCATAGTAGTATAAGTAGTAAATACTAAATTTAATAGGAAAAAGACCCCAAAGTAGATAGATAAATATGATGCGACGATACTAGCATGAGTCAGCTAGCCGCCATTTTATATCCGCTTTTCTCTTACGCGCAATTACATGAATGCCCTCAATTCCTCCCGTACAATAAAGTATCCTGCAATGGTTAGTAGCGAGCAAAAAATCGATCCAACCTCCCACAATCGTACTGACGTTATTTGAACTCCAAACGCGCGTACCGCTGCAATTTCATGGTTACGCATCCATTCGTTAAAACGCTGGCCAAACAAAGCTTCGATTTGAATCTGTAAAATAGAATCGTTTAATACTCTTTTGCGTTGTGTTTCCCATGCCTTGTTGATCTGTGTCGCTTCCCACAAACCGTAAACAAAGATTCCACCCCATAACAGGGTAAAGATACTAAGCCCAACAATTTCACTCGTTTTGCTTCCATTTTTAGATACCATTTGTAATACACCAATCATAACAAGACTGAGCATAAGAAATCCAATCATGAAAGTTAACCAAGACCCGATCATCGTGCTCATTTTGGCGTTGAATTCTAATGCCATTTTTTCAACTTTTTCCTGATGATGCGAAATTGCTCTTAAGCATTCAAATTTATTGTCTTTTTATTTCGTATTTTATCAAATAATTTGTGATGGAGAATAAAATTTTCTTTAAACATAGGCAATATTGAGTAAAATATAAATATGATATTTTTATATTTTACTTTTAAATCTCGGTTTCGATATTCAGATACTACTGTCCTGATATTATGCAAAACTGTGATGTGTGTGACATGGATGTGTAATTAGAATAATTACTTCTACCAATTTTAGGAGGCTCCGAAGTATTTTACTATATTTTGACTTCTTGTACTGCAAGCGCCAGCAAAATAGTAAACTACGAGCTATTTGTCAGCATTACGCTTTACTGCTCGTCGATAAATGTCGGTGATACTGTCAAAACAAATTTAATTGTATGTTCTATCACCACTCGGCGAAGTATAGGTTGAACTACCAGACCCATCGTTGTAATATGTGGAGCCGTTGTCGTTCTGGTAATAGTAGGAGCCATTTGTGTTCGAGTAGTGATAACTATCTCCGGAAGAAGAGTTTGTGCCGCCTGGGGTAGTCCAGGTATTTCCTTGAGAATTGGTACCAGTTGATCTTGAAGACATCGTTTGCTACTGCTTAATGTAAGTGGTGGGTCTTGAACTTTGTTAAAATGCTAATTTGTTTGCTTTAGACGTGCTTCGTAGATTGGTGGAATTTGGCGCGCTTTCCCTGCTGTCCCGGAGCGTATTATTATAAATATTAACAATACTAACAATGATGATATGATGTGAAATAAAAAATAGTATGATCGATCTTGGTGATGAAAGAAGGGGGTTCGGTTAATAATGCTATTTACTGCCTAGAAAACAAGAAAAGAAGATGGATCATCTAAAAAATATTCTGGCGCGTCGCAGCGTAGACCAAATTCAACTCATGACACTTTCCAATGGTGTATTGTATTGTAATATCTTTCTGCACGCTGTGGGTTGATGAAGCAGAAAAAAAACATTTCTTTTGTGCTTATGCTAGCAGCTAGCAGCTAGCTAAGCCCTCTCTCTCTCTCTCTTCAACCTTCTTTTTTCATTGCAGGTTTGGTGGTAATCTTATTACGAGGAGCCTAAATGAAGATGTGTGTGTTGTGTTAGTGTGTAATATTATGTTGTCATTTTTATTTTAATAAATAAATTCAAAACAAAATTATCATTCTTCTTCTTGTTCTGTGCTGACAAGGCGGAGACAAACAAATGAAGAATAATAATATATGATGAAGAATAGCATTTTGTATAACTTCAGTGGCCTTCTACGAGGACTACAGGACTACTTCTACATTATTTATTGTTGTGTTAGATAATAACAATAAAAATAATATGAATGTAGTAGTAGTAGTAGTAGTAGTAATAATAGGCGACTAATTACATGATGACAATCACCAATAATAGAAACACGCGGCGTACCTGCGATGCGTCTCAGATAACTAACCAGCTACGCGGCGGAAATCAAACATTAGAAAACGTTAAGCAAAGAGAGATCACACGCTACTAGCAACGCCATGAGCAGTATAGCAAACAAGTCCTTATATGAAGTACCGACCGAAACGGGCATAGTGCAGTTGATTTGCGCACAAGCGTTCGGTGGGCTGAGCTTGCAGGAGAAAAAGTATGCTACCTTTATAGCAGGCGCGAGCTGGAAGGGAGCATTGACTTGCTTGTTTCAAACATCACCCGAATCACCTTATATTTTTGCCATGCTGCGATATGCATTCGATTTTGCTTTTGATAGCAAAGAGTTGTTCAGTGAAGCAGTGAGTGAATGTGGTGACGAGTTCAAAGCCTCAGTGATGGAGAAACTCAGCGACGCAAGCTCTTACGACCAAGTAATGATATACGTCGCCAGCTTCTTAGCAAACTTGGGGAATTACAAATCATTTGGGGATACTAAATTTGTGCCTGCGTGTTCCCCAGAAGATTTTAAAAGTGTGATTTTTGCAGCCGCAACTCGATCCAAGACTATAAGTAAAGTCGAGCAGCTGTACGAACAAGTTTCTGAACCAATGTTTGCTTTGGACCCTCCTCGCGTGCGTTCTCTGGGCTTCGGGCCCACAGACGGTCTATCTACCTATTTCTCATCAAACTGTACAAAGGGGGATGCAGAAAAGTGTCAGAGATTCCTAGATGAGTACAAGATTAGTGCTTACAACACACGGTTATTTAAGACTATCGCGGACAATGGAAGAGTCACATTCCTCGTGAAATTAGCCTCCGCCAAGGCATCCTCCCGCGATCCTATAGAGTTTGAAGGTGATGACTTTGTCGTGGCGACAGGTGATCATGCTGCGTTTATGGAAAAAGCAGTAGCCCTCTTGCGAGAGGCAGGAAAAGTCGCGGCCAACCCAATGCAAAAGCAAATGCTCGATTTATACGCCGAATGCTTCGAAAATGGGGATCTATCAAAGCATATTGAAGGCAGCAGGTTTTGGATTAAGGATAAAGGACCAGCTGTCGAGTCGTACATAGGTTTTATTGAAAGCTACCAGGATCCTTTTGGTACAAGGGGCGAGTGGGAAGGTTTTGTTGCTGTAGTCAATAGGGAAACTTCGGCAAAGTTTCAAACCCTTGTTGACGCTGCAGAGTCGTTTTTGCCACTTTTGCCATGGCCTGCGTCATTCGAAAAAGACAAATTTCAAAGACCAGATTTTACTTCTCTCGAAGTCTTGGCATTTGGATCTTCTGGCATCCCTGCTGGAATAAATATCCCAAATTACAACGAAGTTAGACAGGTGGATGGGTTCAAAAATGTATCGCTTGGAAACGTTCTTGCATCTGCATACAAGCCAAAGAAGAGCGAACCGGTCACCTTTATTGACGATGCAGACGTTGAATTGTATCAGTCGTTAGTCACTGAGGCTTTCGAGGTTCAAGTGGGTTTGCATGAGCTACTTGGACATGGAAGTGGGAAAATGTTCATGGGAAACAGTGTTGCATCAAGCTTGGAAGACATCATCAACCCATTAACATCTAAATGCGTCGAATCCTACTATAAAGACGGCGAAACATATGATTCAAAGTTTGGGTCAATGGGCTCCAGCTACGAGGAATGCCGGGCTGAATGCGTTGGAATGTCGCTGTGCCCTAATGAGACTGTTTTGAAAATATTTGGCCATGAAGGAGAAAAGGCAAATGATATTTTTTACATCAATTGGTTACACATGGCACGGGCAGGAATTTTAGCGCTCTTGTTTTGGTCTCCATCGACGCAACGATGGGGACAAGCCCATATGCAAGCCAGATTTGCTATTTTGCAATGTATGCTCGAGGCTGGCGAAGACTTTGTATCTATCAAGCGCAACGAGAAAGGGGAAACTTTCCTACAAATGGACCGTTCTAAAATCAAAACGGTTGGAAAGCCTGCCATCGACGATTTCCTGCTGCGTATACAAGTTTACAAGGCCACTGCAAACTATGATGCTGCTTTTGAGATGTATGAGAAGTACACAAACGTCAATGAGACATTTCAGAAATTGAGGGAAGAAGTGATTGCACGACGCAAACCGCGGAAGATGTTCGTTCAGCCGAATCTGTTGTACTCTGAAATGGAAGGGAAAGTCGTCTTACAGGAATATAGTGCATCGGCTATGGGTATTGTGCAATCGTTTGTAGCAAGGTACCGTCTTGAAGAAATGGAAGAAGTACTGGATCAAGCAGATAAAGAAGCCAAACATCACCAGTATTTTTCTGCTTAGAAGCCCATGTCTTTTACAAATGTTGTACCTTATATGTGCTTAATATGATATGTTGTTCGTATTTTGTTTTTAAGATAAATAATAATTCTTAAACTGTTAATTTTAAAATAATTTTAAGTTTTACTAAGACTCACAGCTGATCTATCAAATGAACCTAAAAGGTATATAAAATGTATCATCATATATTCAAGTGCTCACATAATATTTAAAGTTGCTCCCGTAGCGACGTAAAGGATTTTGCTATTTTCACCTGCAGCTGCCTATTTTCTATTTCACCATTGCATCCTGTACCCGTTCCCTCGGCCATGATAATGCTGTTGACTTTCTGCAGCGCATTGTTTAACGTTGAGGTTAAGCTTGTCTTAAAAACTTGGATATCTTGTGAACTTTGACGTTTTGATATATGCAAAGCCTTCAAAATTTGAGCTTTGTTTATTTCCTCGTGATCACAGCTTTTCTCAGCATTTTCTCTCCTCCTCCTCTCTTTCTCTAAGAGCGAATAAAGCAAATTCATTTTAGTTTGTGCCTGCTCTAAATCTCTCTCTAGTTGCCTATTTTTCTCCTGTAGACTATTGATGCCACTTGTTTTTGGGTCATTTCCATGTTGATTTTCCAGGTTGTGTTCATTTACATTCAGCTTCAAATTTTCAATAATAGAATCTTTTTCAAGAATTTCATTCCTCAGACGCTCTAATTCTCTTTGGCCTAATGCCACCAAGCGATTTCTTGAGTTTCTTTCTTTAACAATTTCTTGATCACTTTTTTTCCTCATGACCTGGATTGTCTTTGTGCTTTTCTGTAAATTTTTTTCGTAACTTTTTAGGTCGCTCCGAAGCGATTCGATGTCATTTCTTAGTGTCGTTATTTTTGTGTCTTTTGCTTTCGTTAATTCCTCGATTTCTATTTCTTTTTTTTTCAACTTGGCAGCCTCGTCCTTGAGCGTGCTTTCGTGGCATGAAAGTAAATCTTTGATTTCTCCTTTCAACGATGAGCATTCCTGACTGAGTGCCCTATTTTGATCGACTAATTTATCATGGCTTTGCTGCACATTCATCAAAGTAGTACTTAAAGTATTGAATTTGTTTTGAATCGTATTGACTTTTTTATCTTCATCAACACTAGGGTCGATAATCAAATCAGGTCCATTATTAAATTCACTTTTCAGTCTTTTACACTTTTCTCGAAGTTTTTCCCTATTTTCTTTTAGTTCACAGCACTTACTATCAGAACCATCGTACATTTGTTGAACTTGGGATTTAATGAAGTGTATTGCCGATAAGGGCGACGACACGTCATTTCGGAGGGATGTTGTACTAGCAGGAGACAAAAACGAGGAATGGTCTTTTTGAGTGCACAATTTTTGCTGTAAGTCTGCTACTTGCTTTTGCAGATCTCTATTCTCCAAGCTCAACTGCTTGTTAGCATCACACTTTTTTACATAAAACTGATGTAGCTGTAGGCCCTCGTTTTGGAGTTGCCTGATCTTCTCTTCATAGTGTTGTTCGATTTCGGTGGTATCATCATCTTCAGTAGTAGAGCTGAAGGATACACTTTCCATATCACTGAAGACAAACGCTGGCAACTGCCCAGGCGCCAACTGGTTGTTGGGAGAGCGATTTTCATGCTTTTTATTTTCACCAAGGCTTTGATTCAGATTTATGCCAATACTATTTGTTAAGAAAGAGTTGCTGTTCTCGTCCTCGATTGCTTGCGCCAACGATTGGGATTTTAACACATTCATTCCTTTCTGGATACTGGGGTAAGAAAATCTACCGATACTATTTTGCAAAATCAAAACGTTTTTCTCCTCCTTTCCCAGAAAGCTACTGCACGACGATACTTTGCCTTCATGGGAAAAGTAAACCCAGCACCATCTCTATTATTATTATTATAGNAGAAGACGACTGTTATATCATTACGAATTCCATCAATAATCAATATAATATCAACAACAATACTCTGTATATCAAATCTCATCATCCTTGCTTTTTTTTTGCACTACGTAGCACTAGTCTACTAATTAATAGACAATAATTATTTCAATTATTTAGCACTAGCTAGCTCTAGCAAGCACTAGTATTATCATCATCACCATCTCTCTCCTCTTCTTCAGCCACAGAGCTATAATGGTTGATTTCGGATTCATTCTGAACAATGTTAGGCACTGATCTCCTTTCTACACTACATTGAGTATACTCGAAACAGGACAATGAGAATGGATAGAGTATCAAGTATAATTCCTTTTATAGTGACATTCCAAGTATGAGTATTGTAGTCTATGGGTGCATCCTGGCGTTGGGACGGGCCTAGCAGACAATCCTTTTTCATAACGTTCGTCTGTCCCTCAAATTGCCTCAGACTTCCTCGTTAAGTTCACGACGTATTTAATTTATAGGGTGGTAATACATCTAGACTAATATACTACGTACTTACAAGTGATATTCTACTAAATTTAGAAGAGACGGAATAGAGTTTTGTCCTTCTACAACAACGGAAGAATATTTCTCGCAGCAACAAATCAAAAAGAAATTTCCTCTTTATACAACCACTTCATCCACTAGGTCTCCTGCGTCATTTGGGTTTATGGCGGGACTTTTCATAGGGTTTTTGACAGATTTATCCTCCATGTTATTTTGCTTGGACCGCCTAGCAGTCTCTGTCGATAACGCTCTAATTGCTCGAGCCCATGCACTCTGCCTAGATCCTGACCGTTCTCTTTTTAAAACTTCTACGGTTTCCTTTAGTTGCCGAATTTTCAAACTTTTCAATTTGTTCTCATTGCCTAGGTCTAAATTCTTCATTCTTAATACTTCAACAGCATTTCTGCCATTTTCTTTGTTTGCTACATTTTGCTTTTCAGCAAATACTCTATATATTTTTGGGGCGACAATTAAGCAAGACAAAATAATAAGCTCGACATTCATGCCAATACGCATAGTCATATCCTTCTGCACCAACTTTATTGATGATGTGAGATTCACAACGAGAATGAACATAATAAAGATGGCTGCAGTTAGCCAGAAAGCGCTCACGTAGCCAACATCCTGAAATTTGGATGACACACCCCTGATACTAAATAGGTAAAAAAATGACTGCAGCGATATTGCAATATACATAGTAAACATCATGGTATCTGCTGGTCTTGAGAACGAGCACCTGTGAGAAGTGATAGACGCCACGTCTGCAGAAATTATCGTCTCCTCAACTTCAGCATAACTCCAAACTGCAGTAAAGGAATCTGTCGAGAAACTCCTAAAAGTTAAAAACGCTACAATCACAACGAACGAGACAAAAATCTTTGGCCAAATGAACTTCATATTTACGGTAGCCCCAACTTTCTTTTTTAATTTTTTGTTATTGAAAATGGTATGAATTCGCCAAACTCGCACATACATAGATATCAAAATCATTGGTAGCCCAAGATGAAAGAGCCACATCGACAAAACGCAATACCATTTCTTGGGATAACCGATTCCTAAGAATGTAAAAGAGCTTAACAATATAGATCCTACTAGCATGAAAATCAACAGTGATGCCTGATTATTTTTCACAATTTTATTTTTTCGAAATATTAATAAACACACGATACCAGTGATATCTAAGATTATTGCAAGCGAAGCCGTGCAGTACATGAGAATACCAACCGAGCTTCCCGCTGGCGTGTACGGACAACTGTACTTGTACCCGTCTTCGTCGTTTTTCAATTTGCCTTTATATTCTTGGATATCTACTTTGCAACAATTGGGACATTTCTTGTCATCATCGTAGCATTTGCAATATCTTCTACTTAACTCTAGATCAGTAATATATTCCGACTTTGGGTTGCAGGACGCATTGAACGCCAAATTCATTGCCGTGCACGTAGGTTGAAAAGGTGTGAAGGAAGGATTTTTCGACACAGATACCGTAGTATACCTACCAGATTCTGACCGTGTACACTTTTTTATATTTAAAACTGCATTTTCAAACGAGAATATGCTCCATTTGACTGTTTCCTCTGCACGATCCCCATTGGTAAAACGGACCCTCCCAGAAAACCCATCAAATGTCACATTCTGTAGTCGCTCATGGAAGAAACGGCCTTTCTCGGCTTTGTTCATAGCCAAATGATTACTATTAAAATTGACCGCGTGTGCAATTGCAATAGCTGCATCATAGGCAAACGGTACGTGGCTATCAATATAGCCAGGGCCGGAAACTTCTGTACCGTAGGAACCAACTGTGTATTCGGAGTAATTAAAGGCGACGCACACGTTCATATTATTACCGTAGTCTTCTGGGATAAATAATGGCTTGGGTTTGCCCAGTAAACATGAGCCATCCCTGTCATCGACAAGAGAACAACTCTTAGCACGGTTATGCCAAGCCTGTGCCAAACGTTTGTATTGTGGATTCTCCACGGGTAAAGCGGTGTCAATTATCTGGAAGTTATACAAATGTTTTGCTTCGTCCGCCCCACTTTCAACATACTCCAAAAACATGCCGGTAATGGTTTCCGTACTATAAAGCATAATTTCTTCTTTTTTTTTGTTATTTCGAATTATATGCTCAATGATATGCCTCCCGTCAATTTCCTGTGCAAACAAAATTATTGTGTTGCATTTAGTAAAAATCTGATTATAGTCTATTTTGCTGCGAGAACCTAATGCTCGAAAAATTGAATCTAGAGAAGAATTTGTCGCTGTTTTACCGGTGGAAAATTTGCTAATCCTTAGTTTAGTTTTAATTTCATTTCTTGCTCCCTTCAAAAATATG
Organism: Stramenopiles sp. TOSAG41-1; assembly: GCA_900128575.1. Lineage (NCBI taxonomy): Eukaryota > Stramenopiles sp. TOSAG41-1. The sequence continues at coordinate 17,087 of LT658428.1, forward strand.
GGATCGTCATCTATGGTCTTCGTCCGATGCAAGTTGGTATTTTCATAGTTCGCTATGAGAGACTCAGCCAAAGAATTGCTGTAACTATCATCACCGTGTATGATGCAAGGAAAATAAATATTTTCTTGCAGTATTAAATCGTGTAGAATTTTGGCTTTCAATGCATCGTTTGGTATGGTACGAGTAAAAAGCTTCGAGTCTGTGCCCGATAAACTTGTTGATGAGGCGGAATAGGCAATTTGTGGGACCGAAATTTTGCCTTCGTGCAAAGCCTTGTTGGCGGCTATAGTTGGAGATGAGGATGCTGGCCCTAGAACGAAATAAGTGTTGTTGTGGTTGGCCTTGTAAATAGGGCTGAATTGTGCAATATTCCACCACGAACGATCACTCCTACGTTTAGAGTCATAAAAAAGGAATTTAACGATTAAGGTGTCCAAGTAATCATAGTAGCCATCATTTTTATTGTTGATGTGATCAATTGCCATTTTGGCAGCAGCTAGACGCTTTACACCTGAAACATCCACAACATTCGTATATTCGTCCTTAGCTTTCACAACTGGAAACAAACCAACTATTGTCACTTCGTTATATCCGATAGTGTATTTTGACAAAAGGATAAGAAGTGCCACGTTTAATATGCCAGCACGAAAAATGCTCCTCCGGAACATCATTAGACTTACCCGGCTTTGTCAGCTGTTAGTCTTTTCTTCGTGTTCTTTTGGTGCACGCGGATGATATTGGCATATGAAATCCAAGAACGTTCAGTTACGAGCGTAGTTGAAGAATTATTAGTAATCTGATGAAAGATGATAATAGATTGTTTTTATTGGCCATTATTAATTATTATTATTTTATCACTGTATTATCTAGTGGCACTAGTGACTAGTGTTGTTGATTGGCAATCACCATCATCATGCATCTTCTGCCGTATAGCTATTATGCTAGCCAATGTTGTCATCATAATAAAATCGTTCATAATGTTACACAACAACAACATTACTCCAGCAGGCTGTACAAAACTCTTCTTCCTCTTTCTTGCTGCTTTTTGTTCTCCTAACACTACTACTACTACTACTACTACTACAACAAATGAATGCTATCAAGTCTTCTTCTGAAGCCTCGTATTGTTAGTCTAATTAGTGCAACCAACAGTCTATAGCACAAGCGCAGGTGAAAGTACCGGCTGATGGATAAATAAAAATCTATTTTTTTCATCAATACGTAGCCCTAAGGAACAACTCATAATTAGATCTTGTTTTTGCAAAATGTCTTATGTTTGCGGAATACATGAATGACGGATATATTCAAATAATAAAACCCTAATAATAAAGATGTAATGATTACAAAAATAAAAATAGCAATTAAATACTTCCTTCGATTAGGCTAGTGCTAGCTCTACTTGTTCAAAATGTATTTTGATTTTTTTAATAATTATGATTATATTAGTAGTCTAGTATCCATTCTAAATGGATTGAAATGGTATTTTTTTAAACCTTTTTATTTTTTAGAAATTTTATTAGGAGTAGAATAGTTGGGCATATAAATAATGAATGAGAAAAAAAAGAAAAAATAATAATAAATAAAAAATGAATAATAAATAGTCTAATGAGAAAAATTACAACATATTTCGAATAGATCCAGCCACTGCACTCCACTGCATTTAGAAAATTTTTAAGTTAGTCGCTGTGATTAACCGAAGGGTTTATATCAAATACATTATTCTCTTTTTTTTGCAGGAAGTAGTAAGAAGAGTATTATACAAAAGAGTCGAGAAAATGGCGCGGAAGACGGAGTTAGACTGGGTTGTCTCCGATGACGACAGCTCAGACGAAGATAATAACAACCTATTTCATGAAACGAAAGCTGTTAAGTCGAACTCGCCACTACGAGTTGACGTTGCTGCCCCTGGCAATCAAGGGGTAACTCCCGCCAATGAAGGGCACGTAATATACGATCACGGTGGCGTCGGCAATGCACCTACAAGTTTCCCCTCCAGGCTGCCACCTGCACCACCGCTGCCGCCACCACCACCGGCATATTTTAATGGAAATTTTCCACACCCAATAATGGCTCCGCCACCGCCGCAGCAATATTACCGCTATTACTACCACAACTCTCCTGGTAGCAACAATAATAGCAATTACCCAAGTCATCCTCAACCAAGTAATAATAATAACTCACAAACAGTTTACCAGCAACAGCAGCAGTTTCCAACTACAACACAACGCCATAGTATAAACGCCGAATCCCCCCTGTCTGAGTTTGGCGAAAACGAACTTGTCGCTAGCACGAGATATGTCACTAAATGGAGTCCAAGTTTATTTAAAAATAGTAACGGCAATGCGCACACTGCACAGGGCAACAACAATATCTCATCGCCCTCTGCACCGCCAAATAACTTTGATTCGCCATCGTATCGCAATGAAATGTTCGCGGCCAACAGTTATGGCAATAACAACAAGGAAGTAAGCCATCTTGACGACGCACAGCAACCGAAAAAGTACAGCAACAGTCGATCGCCATCAATGGAATCACAGTATTTAGCAGAAATCGCGCGTTTAAAATCACAGGTCGAGTCATTATCGTTGAATGCTGGAGCTCATACGCTCGCTGCTGGCAGCAACAACGACAATGGCAACGGCGATGATATGTTGTCGGCAAAGCAGCAGGAAATCAATCAACTACAATCAAGTATACAACGTTTACAAGAAGAGGAGGAAGAAAAAACTGCAAGGCACGAGGAAGAAAAGCGTAAGCTACAGCTTGAGCTGCAAGATGCCCGTGAAAATATTGAAAAGTTACAAATAGCTGCAGTGGGAGAGAATGAGACAGCATCTATGAAGAACAATGATATGGTACAACAGTTAGAAAATACATTTCGCAAACGCGAGGAAGATTTGGAAATTTCAATCAAAGAACAAGGCGTGGCGTTGCAAAAAGCTTTGGCAAACGAAGTAGGTTTCTTGCATCATACCAGCTGCTACCTCAATATATAATAAGCCAACAACTTCTAACATTAACCTTTTCACCCAAATGTACTACGTAGGTAACTGCCCAAGCGGCACTCAGCTCATTAAAAGTAGAAAAAGATAAATTAGAGAGTGAGGTAAATAAATGGAGTAGTATGACAAATCGATTTCGTATGGAGCGAGATGATTTAGCAGAGCAATGTGCGGACTTAAAACGCCAACAGCGTTTAGATTCAACCACCTTATCGCAAGCTGAGCAGATGAATCAAAGATTGCAAAGGGAGGTTGCGCATTATAAATCAACGTTGGAGCAGACTGAAAGGCTACTGCAAACTGCGAGGCACAAAGAAGAAGATTTGCGGAACAAAATTTACAGCTTAGAAGAGGAAAAAAAAGAGTTGGAAACTACAATACTGAATTTGCAAAGAGACCATGAGGTTTATCTACGAAACCAAGAAATGACCGATAACTATCGAGTAAATAACTCATCACAGGTTGGCTATCAGCAACACGATGTCAATCAATATCAACAGACGCAACAATTGTATGGACAACAAAACAATGAAAATCGTAACTTGCCACGGCCATCCGCTTCCCATACTTCAAGCCCACGCAAAAATAGGAGCAACACAACAAATCTACTGTATCATTACGAACATAAGCCGTCGCATTACAAAAATGATGATGCTGGCCGAGAAATGTTTCACGATCGTAGAAATAATGTTGGAAGTGGTGTCATGGGGCGTGCATATAGTGAAAACAATCGATACAGTGCAACATCACCAACAGGGAAGTCCATGGTTGACTTCCTGGGGAAGAAAGCAAATAATAGCAACATCAACAATGGGATCAACAATATGACGAGCCAATCAGTATCGCCCACGCAAGCAAATGTTGGGAAAAGAAATCACGCTAGTTACGATGGCAGAAATGATGCTACTGAGCATAGAACCGAAAATAGGATTTTCCCATCATCACCAACAAAGAATCATCGCCAAAGCAAAAGCAATGCGAACAATAGCCCTGTAATAGACTCCAACACTTTCCCAATAGACGTTGAAGCTACTGATGTTGATATCAATAGTGGCAACACTGGCGATTCTCAGATCAGATCACAACCTGGACATTCCCAGGATCAACCCCCATTCACCACCATGTCGGTAGAGCCAGCAGTGCAAGAGCGTGCTCCTACAACTAACATGGTCGAAGCCGCACAGGATAATACTAGCAACCATACTCATACCAATTCGATTATGTCCTTTCAAGAAGCAATGGAAAATGCTAGGCGGAAAAAGGGTACTAGTATGAGTCCTGCCGCCATGGCAACGGCAACCCAGTCAGCATCGTTTTCCATACCAACGCCACAGAAACAAGCTGCCAAGTTTGCAGCCAATCAAAGTCGACCACATTTTAAAATCGAAGATCCCCCATCGTCAAGAGTGCGACCAGTTACATTAATGACGGAAAAAGACAAGAAGCAGGTACGCATGGACCGTGTCAAGCGATACGAGGCCGCACCGTTTGCTACCGAACATTCATTGAACTTACAGAAAAAGCAAATGTCAGACATTGAAAATCAATTGGTAAAATTAGGTCTTGAAAAAACTATGCTGGAGACGGAGTTGATGAAAAATGAAAGCCTCGCTAGGAAGCGCATGGATGCAAGGCACAAGCAAAAGAAGTTGGAGAGTCGCCTGGGTGAAATTATGTTGTTATCTAGCAAATTGAGACAGGAATTACGGCGCGTAGAAGGGCGCTGAGGAAAGGAAGCTCGCATGGTTGGGGGCATGGCAGAGTCAAGGTATAATGTAACGATTCTCTTAGAAAAAGCTGCGTGGAACCACGCCTTGTAATAGATTTTTTTTTCGCTGCAATGCATCTAGATTATGTTCATGACACGTTTTCCACGGAAAATGCCGTGCATATTCCCTCTTCCAAGCGCGACCACTATGCCGTACATCATCATTCTCTTGAATTTGCGTGATTCTGGGATGTTTTTCGATTGCGTTGTCAAAAACAGAATGATGTCTACGGGTAGTTTGTCTACGATAGGATTGGGTGAAAAGACACCTTTTCAACACAAAAGGATGTCTACTACTGCTAGTTAGTGTTTAAAATTATTATTAAAACAAGTCGTCGTGGCAATGATGGAAACTGATTGTAAAAACAGGCACCTGCATTCATGCGTACCTACCTAGCAACGGCTGGCCCTTGGCTAGGTTTCGTTCGGAATTGATCGATGGTGACCATTTGGTGCTCGACCGTGAGATTGTCAACCAGTGGAATTAAAACGGTCGCATATCGTCCAGCGAAAGTACAGCGATCTTTGTTCTTCGCGTAGTTTTCAAATTTCTGAAAAATAATTCATAACTTTTTCTTCTTTTCTACATTGATACGCATATATCTCTACAACAGTTGACACGAAATGCCACACTATTGTTAATCAGAAAATGATCCATTTGGAATAATTTAACAACAGTCTCTATTGAAGAGCCGTCTAGTAGTGTTGGGAGTAGGGTGAGCGCGAATCCAAAGGCTTCTTCGAACACGCCAGAGTTATTCTATTTTGTATTAGTATATTATTAATAATAGTGGCTTGTAGTAGTCAGTAGTAGTAGTGTTGAAATTATTATTTTTTTATATTATATTATTAATTATTATGATGATGGTAAATGAACAAGCTGTACGCACCTGGCGTTAACCCACCACCGGTACCGAAATCCCACGCATGCAAGAAGCACCAACTTATCAACGGGACAAAATATACATCAAGGAAGAAAAACACAAAAACATGTCGAATTATGAAGGACTATCAAAATACGAAATTATGCGATTGGAAAATATTAAAAGAAACAAAGCAGTAATGGAAAATTTAGGCCTATCGAACAAAAGGAACACAAAGCGACCCGTGTTGAAGCCACAAAAGAAGAAGACAAAGCTGGCTTCATCAAAGCGCAAGCAACGGTCACTTAGACCCACACGATCGTCAAAACGTTTAAAACATGTACCAGTAAAAAATTATAAGGAGGATGTTTTGCGAGTTGATTACGACCTTGATTATGTTGTGAGCAGTGACAGTGGTAGCGATTCTGACTATAGTGACGAGTCTATCCCACAACCGGTTCGATTCAAAGCCAAGAAACGCACAGGTTCCAGGAGAAATCGTGGTGACGATAGCAAAGTGGGCTCTATTCCCATCAATTCAGTTCTACAGGTGGAAAAAACTGACTTGATTGTATACGAAGATGCAAAGACCTCAAGATCAAAGTGTCGGAAGTGCATGCAACAGCTGCAGAAAGGTGAGAAACGCGTTGGCATGAAGGCATGGATTATGGGTAGAAATTCGGTAACGTGGCAGCATCCCATATGTTTTTTGAATAACATCAAAGTTGGAAATGCAACAAATAGTAGAACAAAGTGTAAATACTCAAACGTATTATTTCATTCTGGAGATTTGAGAGTGGGTCTACGAAGTCACACGGCAACATCATGGGTAACCGTTGAAAGTGCTATGAAGTTGCTGCAACAAATGAGAAATATTGTTGCGAAAATCACTGTGGAGAATTTAGAAGGATTCAGCACTTTATCCTGTGAAGAAGATCAAAATAGGATTAGATCTTTATTTGATACACTATCAAAGCAAGAAGAAATGCAACCAAGCGGGGCAACAAACAATGGGTCGGGAAGAAAAGCAAAACGCGCTAAAAAAATTATGAAGACGAAGAATGCTGCCAAAAACGAGAATAATGGGCAACCTAAATTGGGTGAAAAAACCATGTCTAAGGGCAACGTGGCCTGGAGATTTGGTGGGCACTTGTGCTTTGGAGTTTTGATCGCAACAAGAGAAACAAAGACACATTGCTATGCACGCACGCACAAAGGTAATATTAAAACGCTAACGAAAGGAAAAGATTATTGGTGGATGAAATAAGGAGGAGGAACAAAACATTTCTACGAAACACTGGACGGCAGAACTAAATGTAACTGATCTATTAAATGAACCTAAGAGATACTCTACACATATTGGCCTTAAAATCATTTCAAATTACAGTTAAGTTTATTATATGCGCAATATATACCACGCCCGAACGTTTTTAGTCTATATCAGCTTCAACATGTCTATTATTCTGGTTCAAAATTAGCTTGTTGATTTGTTCTTGACCATTATAAACCTCATTTTTTATCGATTCATCCCTGGCATCCTTCCACGCCCATAGTTTAGTCCATAATTCTTTTCGTTCCCGTTCCTCATCGACGTGTTTTGTTTGTTCAGGGCTCTTTGTAGACAATGAAGTGGGCTCTTTACTGTTGGCGGAGATTCCATCATAATATTGGTCCTCCTCCTGTTTGTTTTTATTATTGATCGATTTTAACAGCATCGAACGCTGTGAATAGGAAGCCGTTAGATCAATTGATGAACGTTTTGCCTTAACATTCTCACCACGTCGACCCATCTTGCGAGATGAAGTAAACTTCTTCGTAGGTGACTTAGGTTTTCCCTTATGCAACGGCTTCTTTAAGTTATGATTCTGCTTCATCGACATATACTCTACTTGTATGTTTTTAGCTTTTGCACCACTGTTACTGATGCCAAAAGCACTTCCCTTGTGCTCTTCTATATGCAGTAAATTTTCGTCCGAAACTGACTTTTCAATAATATTCTCCATATGTTTTACATATTTTAACATTTCGTTCAGCTCTTTTGCTTTGACAGCTGTACGTGATATGCGCTGAATTTTGGTAAGATGAGATGCAACTTGTTCCTTTAGAATGTCATTCGCATTCAACAATTCGCTGTTTTCAAATTCCAATGCCTCAATCCTATCCCGTTGATCCGACACGGTTTTTTCTAGGGTCAATATCCTCTTCTTCATTTTTTTAGAGGATTCTATCTTCCCCCCAGTGTAATTTACAGCATTGACATGATCGCTGGAGAAAGATCCCCGGGATGGGGATATAGTACTCTGCGGTGTCATTAGAGTATCGTCAAGCTTCTTGGGCCTAATGAATGATGTTTGACCAATTATTGTAGTCATTTGCTTCTTTTTATCTGTGCTAGGGGGGTTAACGAAAACATTAACTGCCTCAGTTATCGTGTCGGTCCTTTTCAAATTCGGCTCAATTTCAGCATTTGAATCTGCAAGCATAGTACTAGTATGAGAGTTCAAAACAACCCCCTGGTTCGTATCCTCATTGCCATTTATTCGAGCGGTACGAGTATTACTCTCCATTTGAAATGGGGACAAAGCTCGATTTGCGGTTGACAGTAAGTTGGAATTTTCAATAGTTGCACGTAATTGTGCAACTTGCTTCTCCAGCTCCAAAATAACAATGTCCTTTTCTTGCAATGCTGATATCAAAACAAGCTTTTGTGGATCTTGGGTAGCCTTAAAATCTTCATTTTTAGCATTAATATCATACGCTGGCCTACGACGAGGCGATTTTTTGGAGAATGTCTTTTGAGGCCGAGTTAAACTTTCATATTCCTCAAGCAAGTCCTTTTTAGACATGAACCTGTCGATTCTCATGGAATTAGCTTTCATCAACAAGTCTTTTGTTTTCTGTAACGCAAGATCGGAACGCTTCATTTCACTCTTCATACTCTTTAGCTCCTCTTGCTGGAGCAAATCTATTCTTTGCATCTCTTCCTGTTGCTGTTCAACGCGAGCTGTGGCATTTTTTGCTACATCAAAAAATTTTTGCATTGTAATTTCATATTTTGATTTCAATTGATTAATCCTCGATGTTTGCTTTTCCTGGACTTCGAGTGTTGTGATTAAGTTATCAACTACTATTTCCGCAATAGATCGAGATAGCGAAGTTTGTATATTTTTGCTTTCGATTTCAAGATTTTTGTATCTCTCTGCCATTGATGCATTAGACACAATGACTTTCTTATGATCGTCGTACATTTCCTTCAGAGCAGGGTGATTTGCACAGGCTGCATTGAATCCCATCGTGCCAGAAAATTGTCCAAAGAAGTAATCAGGCCGCTTGCATTTTTCAAAATCAGAACCTCTTAAAAAGCCACTTAAGCGGCGGACAACTGTTGCAAAATGGATTGGTGTAGTTGCACAAAATATAGATCGTGCTAGTTCTAAAGATGTCGCATCATTGTCTGCTAAACTTAGACCAATGATGAACAAATCAAGACAAGAAGCCTCCTTGTTCGAAAGCGTACCGTCCAGCCATAGTTTTGGGCTTGATGTAATTGGTATAAAGTAGTGGGGTTGAAAAATAACGTCGACTCCATATGCCGAGGCTAGATTGTTTGCATCTTTAATTAAGCCCAAAACATCATGTAATTTATAAAGATGCCTGTCGACAATAGAGAATGGTTTGCTTTTAGTGATCTTCTTTGAATTTGAAGATATGCTGCTCTTTGGGCTAGCCTTTGAATTTGATTTAGCTGATGTTCTGGTTTTATTTACAGGAGAAGTTGGCTTTTTTGAATTCTTAGGGGCCTTTTCAATATCTCTTTTTGAAGAAACGACGCTAACTTTGTCATCCTGTTCGATATCTTGCTCTAACAGCAAATCGATATCATCTTCATCGTCACTGCTTGTGAATGGCTCAGTGTCTCCGTGTAAATAAGATTGCAGAAAAGCCTGCAGCGTTTCAAAGTCTCGTATTGCTCGCGATCCTACAGACTCCTGCAGCATTTTCCTGTAGATATTTACACCATTATTCTGAAATGACTGGGAAACGCTTGCCACTGAGGAAGATTTCTTGGAAGGAGGGGAGCGCTTTGATGGGGATGGACTCCGACCACGTTTTGTAATTGACGAAGATGGACTTCGCTTTACGGGTGAGGATTTAATCTTTTTTTTTTCACTTTCTTCTTTTGTTTTTGTAGATCTTGTTTTTGTGGTTGAACTCTCAACATCTTTGAGTAGAAAGAAATATCGATGGTCAATTACAATGCGGTCTCCAACTTTTACCTCCTTGTCGATGTTACTACCAATTTCCTTACCATTTACAAGAACTGCTGTCTGCAATTCACGCTTTGTAATTGTCATAAGTCCATCCAAGTTCAATAATTCGCATGTTAAACCTTTTTTTGATAAGCCTTCCAAGACAACTTGCCGCCCAGTATCATCGTAAAATTTTTGATACTTGCCAGTAAATCTCAAACGCCCAGGAGAAATTTCTATATGTATTTTAGACGTAAGACTTTCATCTCGACAATGAAATACCAAATATCGAGTGTAACGATCTCTTGCAACTTGGCTCAAGTCTTTTGCAGTATCCTTCACAACCAATTGTTTCGGTTTGCTCCGTTCTATCAAGGATATAACTGGGCGCTTAATTGTCATTGAGTCAGTGTCGGTTTTATCCTTAAGATGGAGCACTGAATCCTTTTCATCAATTTCGGTTACTATAGTAGTGGTAATATCTTTGTTAGGCAATTTTTCATGCGAATCCCATTCAAATGCTTCATACTTGAACCATAATTTTAGATGTGAAATATTGTATGGCTTGTCACTGATATGTTGCTGCTGCTTATTAAGTGAATTCTTTAGCATTTTCAACAACTTTATGCGTTTCGTGTTCAATATTGATGGTTTTGCTTTTAGACTATTATATTTCGATAACATTTGTACTCTCTTCATCGTTGCACGGAATTCCGATTGCGATGGATGTACACAAGCTATCAAATACAGTTTTGAATCTCCAGATAGTACGTCTGTCAAGTACCTTTCAATATATCGTACTTTTCGTTCCGGATTGGTTGATGTTTTTTTGTCGTGGCTTGAGTAGAAATATCTAGAGTCAGGCGACCTCTCCCCCATCGCACGTTGATTATCTATATTAGGAGTCCACCTCCTTAGAATCTTTTCCCCGATATCGTTCTGCCCCTGTAATGGAAGATGAGCTTGCGCAACTTTCACAATCGAACTTACATTTTTGTTGCTCTTCTTCACCGTTGCAGCCATATCCACAAATGAGACCCTTGAATGCACAATGCTGTCAATTGCGTCAACACTCGATACAGCATTCCTATCTTCGGCTTTTATTATAGATGTGTTCAATCCAGACCGTCTGCACATTCGTATATCAACAACTATAGTTGGATTTCCTCTATTTAAACACACATCTAACAGCCTACCAACATATATCTCCTCCAACACATTCAACAATTCAGGATAAGTTGCAACTAATTTCCTTTTGAGCTCAAACACGTGGATCGAGTTTGACTCATGGTGGTGCATATAATCATTGCCTTCAGCTGATCGTTCAGTTATATCTATGAGCTCCTTGCTTTCTCTTTTGTTGGTTGAATAATTCTGAGACGGTAGCAACAAATCGTGTATTTCATCGTCCCGGACAGTGTACCCACTAACTTCCACAACCCAGGACACAGAGTCATTCATAAGCTGATCTTTCTTGATGAAGCCAAACAAAGACGCGCCAAACTGCGGAACAACGCCAGCATCAGTAGCTTGACTCACACCAGACCCAAACATTGTATGCGACTTGCCTGAAGATCTATCCCCGATGGTTATCACCTTGCTGCAATGCCCTCGACAAATGTCCATAAATAAGTTCCGAGCGATTCTTTGGAAAACCTTCTGTTGAAAGCTCGTGCGAACACCCGGCCCGCCCACCTGCTTGTTACCCTGGGCGACCACATTGTTTCTGCTATTCGCGTTACCCCGTTCGTCTTGAAAATAGTCCAATGAATGCTCTATCGGAGTGCCTGGCGATAATGGGCTATGCACCTTGACAGAGCTATTTTCTTCGTCAAAAGTAATTTGCAGAGCCTTACTTCCTGCATTTTGCCGCAGTGGTCGAACTCGCAGAGCAGTGAAAGTCTTTACTGGACCAGAAGGCAAACGACTTTTAGCCTCTTGTACATCCAACCACAATTCTTCAACAAAATCTTTTGAAACTGTCTTTTCCCATAGCTCTTGAGATTCTTTCTTAATCTTTTCTATAGACAATAGTTCTTTCTTCCTCGCTAATGGCGTACCAGAGCCTTTGGCCTTCAGGGAGATCTTTGACCTAGCACTAGGCGAGCGTGATATGCGGGACTTACTACTTCTCCGCGACGCGCTACGCCTCAGCTTCGACGTTGGCGACTTGCTTCTCCGCATTTTGCTGCATGCGAAAAGAGCGCTACACCTACACCAGTCGAAACAAACGGCTGGGTTTCAGTGTTTGGCAAGCGAAATTGATGACGACTATTTATATTTATAATATTCCTTCCACCACATCATATCATCATCATAAGAATGAAGGAGGAGGAGAGATATTATAATATGTGGTCATTGGTACAGACCTATTTATTTTTGTTGTTGTACGATTTAAGTACTGTAATAAAATTCATATTCTACTTATGGTAATATTTTGTAGGGGAAGCATTTTAGTTTAAGTTAGGATTGTGCTTCTTCCATGTTGCGTAGCAATGAAGGTCGTAGACGACTGATGATAGATAAAAGAAGAAGATGAAGAGTAGAATTGCTAGCTAGTGAGCTATCGGATCGATCGCTACTACACATCGAAAAAAAATGAATGAACAAGAGAAGACGAGGAGCTACACCAAAAAAATCTATCCATTATTTTTTTATTATCATCATCATCATAGCTCTAATATTAGGGCTAGCTAGTATTATTATTATTATTATTCTCGCCATTCTTCTCCTTCTTCTTTTCTTTCTTCACCACCAACAATAATCATCATAAAAACATAATAAATACTGTAATTTTTATTTTTTGTATTATTATTATTATTTTTTTATTATTATTATTGGCAATAAAGTTCTACTAAATAAGCCAGCAGCACTTTTCGCTGCCTGTGGTCGTACGGTGAAGCAGCACTTGGGCTACAAGATTGCGCCCTTCAAGTATTGAAGTCCATCTTGTCGATTTTGAAATTACGCAGCGTATCCTTATGGCGTCATTGGCTCATAGTAACAATCCCTTGAACCAGGAGTATCTGGAGTATTTCCAACAAATAAAGTCGTCCTTCCAACAATGTACTTATTACATGAAAAGGAAGAAAAAGCAATGCCAACGGCGTGTAAGCGATTTCGACACTAAATTTTGTAGCCTTCATACACCTGAAGGGTTGGCTAGGGAGAGACGAAAAGGTGAGGAGACTCGGAAAATTTACAATTGTCTAGTTAATGAAGTGTGTAAGGTTTACCTGAAAGAGATTGTGCAGCTGGTTAGTGAATATGTGGTAGACTGCTCACTGGAAGATGACAATTTTACCAAAACTTTGCTTCAGATACACACTGAAAAAAAAGCTCTCTTCGAAAATTCGTGTAAACAAAATATCAGCAAGCGAAATCGTGGAAATAAGCGCGTCAGTGCCCCAAATCGAATGGTAAATCCACTTTCCGCTTTTTACAACGTGCCGTTCGACATATTGACCGACTGGAGTAACATATTTCCTTGCGAAGTAGGGGGCATACAGGAAAAACTTGTCCATATTGATGTTGGCTGTGCTCGGGGGGAATATTTGTTCCGTCTGGCCGAGAAGTTCGGGAATGATGGAAATCGACGATTTTTTATAGGTTGTGAAATTAGAAAGCACCTTGTAACAGAGGCAAATGAAAAAGTTAAGCGCTTGAACTCTAGGAGGATACACTTCCTGCCTGGAAATTTTGCTACATTTGTTGGTGAGCTGGCTCATTCGCTAAGAAATCACAACTTTAAAATAGACTCAATAAGTATCCAACACCCTGACCCCTGGAGAAGAAAGAAACATCAAAAACGACTCATTGTACAGCAAGGACTGGTCAAAACTCTAGAAGACATTTTGCACTGCGGCACCTTGGTTTATTTTTCCAGTGATGTCGAAAGCGTATTTTTGCATATGAAGAAAATGTTTGATTCAAGTATACATTTCGATGTGAAACCGGTTCATGAAACTGAATATAGATTTCACACGATTCCTACAGAGCGAACTTTAGTTTGTGAACAAACATACCGAAAGATATGGTCTAGTGTTGCTCGAAAATTGTAAAAGAAAAACGTCAAAATATATTATATAATTCGTACAAAGTATATTATATACGACACTGGCCTAAGCAGGGAACCCGGGGTCCGCTTGTTTCTACACCAGAAAGAGCTTTTTGATTTCTTATTCCATTAAAATTTATATTCGAGCACACCCTTGAATATTCTTTTTCTCTCTCTCTCTCTCTTTTCCCTTTCTTGATGTTGTTACCAACTAGATAACTATCTACTTGCGCTCGTCAATGTATTAGCAGACGCGGCCTGACATGACACATTGCCGTAAAAGACAAAGCAAAAAAAATCCTTAATTGGTTGGTAATAATAGCCGAGTGTACCCAAGAGTCCTACTAAAATAAATACACAAGAGAAAGTTTTGCATATTCGACACAACTTACTGACGGTGCGCTGGCCTACTACTTCCGTAAGAAATCCTGATGGGTTTAAGATTGAAAACTCCGCACGCCCATCCGGTGGTTCCAGGTAAGGATAATTGTTTGGTTCGGTTCTTCCAAATCCATTTTTTGCTTTTAATGCGGCGTCTTTAGTAAGAAGTTCGAGGGATGTAAAAATAGATCCATCTGAAGATTTATCCGCTAGTGCTTTGCTACGTTCCTTCGCGCGGCACAAAATGCGCCGGCGCGTGTGCGCAAAACTCTTTCCAAAACAAAGACAAAGAATGCCCTCACAACCGCAAAAAAAGGTACCAACACGATAAACTAAATCTTGAAATGAGCAAAGTCGATGATGAACGCTACTTTGCTCTTTCGAAGAATTGGCAAAAATGCTCAACACAACGTCAAAGGTGTTTCGTTCCAATAAGTGCAACGATTTAAAAGGTAAAATAGTGTCAAACCATCTCAAAGAAGGATTCCACATATTGTGGCTTGACTATACTTCTTCTTTTGGTATTTTGATGAATAAACGACATGGCGATAGAAAACACACTATCAATGGATGGATCGATAAGTATTTACTTAATACAAGAAATCCATACAAACATGTGACGGTAAATTTTGTTTGGCAACCGTTCAAAAAAGTATTCGAAGATGTAAAGAAAGATGGTCAACAAAGAAGACCGATGAAACTGAAGTCATCTGCTGCTATTGCTATTGGAAGAAAGCACAGGGAACAAAGCTTGAAGGAGAAACAGCATGCTATAATTAAATGGGATGCTTTTTTTATCAATAATATTGACAAATACAGAAGCTTTCTTGTAGATTTTTTCGGAAAGCAATTATACAGAAATATTAAGGTGTGCAAATATAAGCAGCAAAATCCATTCACAAATGGAAACAGACTCCAGATAGACGGAAACATTAATTGTCGTACCGAAATAGTAGAAGAAAAAAATGAGTTCAGGAGTGCTTCAATAGGCACACTAAAACTTCGGCTATTTAATCCATTGCGGGTTGTATCGAAGTCCGAAACATTTTTTCATCATAAGTTACCGCAAAAGCTTGGCGTGCGACCTGTCCTTGTATCCACACTGTCGCTAAATGCATCTCAGAAAAATAGAACTTTGACGATTTTCAATATGTGCTGTCGTTGTGCTAAAGACAGTTCCTCAATTGTTCAGCAATGGGAAAATCACATCACCCAACATAGTAATCATTCGAAGCAAACCTTGCTAGCTTTTCGAAAATTTAGAAGGTACTTGAAAAAAAATTTTGGCAAGGAAGGGCTAATTTGTGAATTTGGCTTTGATGTTAAGCGTCCTTATTCCATTTTCGGCCTAGATGAGCATACTAGATGGGGAAATAATTCCATGAGATACCTGCTTTTTTACAATGAAGACAACGGAGATGTAGAAGACAAATTGATACCTTTTGTAGATTCACGCTTAAACGATAAATCATGGTTTCGAGCTCTAAAAGTGGGCAGTCTAGCAAAACATAAACGTAACTACCCACACATACAGTGTGATTTGATACTTATACATAAATGGGCGTCCTTGCGAATGCATGTAAATGAAATCGATCGATTCAGAAAGATGTCCGAGAAAGAAAATACAATTACGACATATTTTGAAGTTGGAAAAAATTATAGCATATTTTACAAAAGGTCATAGAAGTTTTTGTAAATACAGGATATCTCTGTTTACTTGACAAATTAATTTTCCACAATTTTTTAAAGAAGAAATTCTACACCTATTCTAAATTATACAAATGTATTTTAAAATTAAAAACTTAAATTAATATACTAGAAGCTTTAAGGAATTGTTCAAATATTTTAAAGTTTTTTAATAGTCGTATTTTAATTAATATCAAGAAGTTCAAATATTAAATATAATTCAGATAATCTCAGAGGCAGAATTGATCGACATTGATGAGCGTCGTCCTAGAGCCTTGAAGCCACCTCGTTTTGGATTTCATCAGAAGCGTCTGTCTTGAACCCAAAGATTGCACCATAAAAAGCAAGTTCGTAGCCAAGGGCATTTTGAATGTTTTCGGCTTTGCGAAACCCGTGCTGCTCTCCCTCGAAGACGAACAGGGCGCAGGGAATTTTCTTCGCATCACAAGCAGCTTTCATCGTAGTTGCCTGGTTCATCGGGACGATCATGTCCTCGTCGCCTTGCAACAACAACAGGGGGCAGTTCAGCCCGTCAACATTATTTATCGGTGAGCGCTCGTCATACACATTTTTGCATTCAGGATACGGCCCTACAAGTCCATCCAAATAGCGTGACTCGAATTTATGGGTGTCTTGGGCAAGTGCAGTCAAATCAGCAACACCATAAAACGAAGTCCCAGCCCGAAATGTTTTGCGCATGGTCAAACAGGCAAGAGTCGTAAAGCCACCAGCAGAGCCTCCGTCAATCGCCAGTCGCCTTCCATCGACTATGCCCTCAGTTGCCAAGTATTCTGCGCAATTACAGCAGTCTTCGACGTCAATAATGCCCCACTTACCGTTCAACCTTTCCCTAAATTCCCGGCCAAAACCCGTTGACCCACCGTACGCGACGTCGGCAACTGCAAAACCTCTGCTGGTCCAATATTGTATGTCAATCCGAAACGTTGTCGACACATACGAAGTTGGCCCACCGTGTATTTTAACAAGCAGCGGTGGTTTATCGCTTGGCGATGAGCTTTCGTGCGTTGGATTGTGCGGCAAATACAGTTGGGCAAATGCTGTTTTGTCATTTGCTGTTGGAAACTCGATCAGCTCTGGCTTTGAAAAATACTCGACGTGAGGAACATGGACTTTGTTCGAAACTATCAAAAGCTTATTTTCGGCCAAATTCCAACGATATACCCCAGATGGCGTCGTTTCCGACCCAGCCATTACAAAACACGTTTTGTCATCCAAAGGAGAGCTGACAACATCTGAAGGAGCAAGATCTACACCGTCGTCTGACTTTGCCTTATACGTTCCGATGACCGCGTTCGTCTCATCAAATACATACAGCTCCTTGCCAACGATGGCATAGACGTTACCATTTTCACAAATGTCGAAATACTTTCTGCCAAACTGCCACTGTGCCGCGCCAACTTCAACATCTTTTTCCAATACGCATTCTACGGTTTGAGAATCTATCGAGTAACGGTGCAAATTCCAGAAGCCTTTTCGACGATCTGAAATGAAGTACAAATATTTTGAGTTTGGCGAAAATGAAGGCTGCATTATCGACTCATCAGTAGTGCCGTTTCCACACAAACACGTTGCGTCTTTCACGGCCGAACCATCATCATTCAAGCGCCCGATCCATAATTCAGTCTTGTCCCAAGGCATACTTGGGTGATTCCAGCATATCCATGCCAAATACTTACAATCTGCAGAGACCCGTGGAGTGCTGTAAAAATCGTAACCCTCGCAAACTACCGTCTGCTGCGGAAACTGTGAATTTCCTCCTTCACTTGTGCCTGTGTTTTCGGTTTCAAACGGTATGCTTACAATAGAATTGACTACATCACTTGGTTTAGATTGTGAGTGGTCTTCTCGGACAGAGAAAATTCGGTTGTAATTTGCATTGTATACAAAATCGGCGTACCTGTATGGTAAGGCGTCGCTCGTTAGCGCTTTTTTTTTTTTCGGGTCATTGTCAATGTTAATATGAAATAGCTGCTGTGTTTTGAAATCAACAGCAATGGCACCACCAAGATCGGGAGGCAATGTGCTGAACGCACCACCGCCGTATTCATGAACACGCGTACGCACATTCATGCTGCCATTGACAATAACAGTGTTGGAGTTCCCAGCGTGTTTGTTCAAGACGTACCTTCCACCGTCCTCTGGCCTGCTTTCGTACCAATAGACACTTCCACTTATCTTGTTGATTTTCAAGTCTCCTCTCCTCGCCGACACACTGGAAACCATAGTGGTCGTCAAAGGGGACTTCCATGACCCATACACGGACCTCCTAACGGCATTTGAGGTCATGGTTCTCTTGATCCTTGATCCAGGAGTGCTCCATGCGATGGTCTTGGTCCTGACCACCACCCTTATTGGATATATATCATTTTATTTTATTATTTTTTTGCGGCGCGCGCGAAATCAAAAAAAAAAAAAGTCGTCTCGTATTATCTCATCATCATTGATTATGTTTAATTGGATTAATAGGTCATGTAGTGTACTGTAATCCCTAGATTTTCGTCTACCAGGGGAATATAATACGATTCCGCCCCCATAAAAATTTAATTTCCGCAAAAGTTGTAGGAAAGTTGGAATTACTACCACACAGCATAGGCTGAACTTTGCCGAAAAATCCCAACCGAAAAAATGAACTCATCGAACTTTTTCAGTCAAATTCCTTAAACCGACCATAATCCTTATGCAATCTGGGGGTTCGAAGCCCATCGCGTCTGGAAAAATACCCAAACCGTGTGGGAGAGGAAATGACTTTTTTTGTGCAACCCAGAAGAAAGAGAAGGGTGAGAGATTTGTTGATGCAATGATGGAGAGGAGGCAGCAGCGATGTGTTCAGGGGGGATGAAAGACTTGTTTTCATCTTTTATACCCCTTACACTATTACAATTCCTATCACCCTTGCCATAACCGACCAAGATAAAAAAAGATTGTGCAACAACAAGAAAGGTAGACGAACGGATGAGGGCACAAGGGTATGCAAGCACTTGCAGGTAACGATTGCATTACCAGGCAGACACTACCTGTGCAGATATGCCACTTTGCAATAGAACATCTTTAAATATTAGCAGGCACACAGCACCTGTTCAGTTATGCCACTTTGCAAGAGAGCAAAAAAGTTCTCACATTATTAGCAGGCACACACCACCTGTTCAGATATGCCATAATACGGATTAGACTGATGTGGTTTGGCCACCAATTTGTATAGTGTTACTATTGCTGTGGATTACATAAAAGGTGTGCAGATTAATTTGTGCTTCTTCTTTTTAATTATTTATTAATGATATTATTACTTATATAGCAATTGGCCATCTTTGACCACCATCTTTCCCTCTTCCATTGTAATGTGTTATTTGTAATGTGTAATGCGTCATGCTCATGCGTCATGCGTCAATGCGTCGGCGACCGAGAACAACCAACAAACAACTGAACGCACGAATAGGGACACTTGCGAATTGTATCTAATTGCTCCCTATTGTTTTCTTGCCAACTGTTGAAAAATATCAGAGAGCTGAAAAAAAATTATTCGTGAAAAAACACACGCAGAGGTTTTGTAACCGGTTTAGTTTGATTAAAAAGATTTTACGAATGAAGATTATCCCTTTGTTCTACCGTGTTGCAAATATGTCATTAATTTTCTTTACTATTATGATTACTTCAATTCCGTTATTGGTGGCATCTTCATGTAGTGAAGGGGAAGGAGGATGGCACATTATTACAAAAGGTACAGAGAAATGTGATGCGTATGTAAGTAGTGTTAGCACATGCAGAAAAGTAGCACATGCAAGGGGCAAAACACTGTCAAATAGAGTTTTTCATAGTGAGGCCAAATGCATGGAAGAAAAAGACGAGTTTTCTATGACCCTATATGATTGTCACTCGGGTTGTGTCTGTGCTGAAAAAGAATGCGAATTATGTCCAAATGGATATTATGTCTCAAACAATTTATGTCACATATGCCCCCCCGAGACTCCGCTTACCCTACGGATGTTACTACGAAGAATTTGATCAATCATATTATCTCAATACGAATGCTGAAGGTAATTATAGATGTGGTATGTCAGCTTCGAAAGGAAGTACATATAAGGCTCCCTGCATTTGTAATGGGCTTCTCAATAAATGCTCCCTCTGTCCAGGGGGATATTATTCTAAGGGTGGCGAAAAAGCCCTGTGTATAAAGTGTCCATTGGATAGACCTTATACTACGTTTCGCAGTGGCTCAACTTCTGGTGCAATCTCGATTGAGAGGTAGAAATGTTAAAAATCAAATAATTGGTGTAGCATCATTTCTATGGGTAACATCACTATACAATTTAAGCTTCCAAAGTTCTATGTCTGGATTTGATTGCACTATGCTGAAATTCAGAGGCATGCAAATTCCTGTACTGGATATTGACCCTGAAATCAAGTGTGTTGTAGAACCTGAAATTTCTGTTGTTGTATTTCTAGGACCGATTGTGTTGGTCGGGTTATTTATTTTGTTCAAATTTGGCGAGTGTCTTTATATTTTAAAGCATAACGAAAGGCTTGATACTGAAGCTGCTAGGGAAGATAAAAAGAAAATACTTTTCACATCTTTCGGAATTTTTCTAATAGGATTTATTACAGCGATGGTGAGATTTGCAGAAGGATGGGGAACAGAATATGATGTAATAATTGTTCTCTCTTTATGGAACATTTTGCTCATCTCCATACCATGTATGATACTTGCTGCAACAATTACCTGCACCTGCGACAATGATGATAATGATAATTCGTATTTTAAACATCGCCCATATTTTGTAACACGAGAATGCTCCTGTAACGATTGCGAAACATGTGATTATAAATTGCGTTATGGATGGTTTTTCAATAAATATCGTTCTAGATGTTTTTTTTATGAATTTTTTGTTATTCTTCAAAAAGCCATGATTGGTACGTTTTGCTTACTTCTTACACTTCGTCAAGAAATTGCTTTGCCTTTAATAATTACTTGCAATTGTGTTTTTATATTGATTACGTGCATCTATCGACCGTATGTAACAGACGAAGAATTTCTTCAACCAATTGGTGAGAGAGAGGGCGAAGCTTTTGGTGCTAATAATTGTTTAGATGTTTTATTGTTAATCGCAGAAATATTGATATCTATTTCTGCTTTGATAACACATAACTTGGCACAAAAACTAAAAACAACACCTACAGTAAGCGCTAGTAGTTATAATTCTTCCAATTTAACCAACGCAACGCATAACTGGGCCACTGTACATCCAATACCATTAGCAGAAATTATAGCAAAAGAACATCCTTCAGATGACATTGTTATAGGGATTTTTGAATTCTCAGGCTTATTTTTATACGTTTTAGGATTTTATTTTTTTCTCAAAGATATCTTTGCATATTGGTGTGATAAAATTTGTTGTTGTCGAGTGCTTCGATGCTCACACCGTTGTATATGCTGTGCTAACAAAAGAAGTAAAATCGTTATTGTACCTAAAAAGATTTCGTCGAGGAAGTCGAAAAGACTACGTGCGGAAGATGCCTGGCGTTAATTTGTACATGTAGCCTCCGTATAACAAATCACGAAACTTCAAGCGCCCCTGGATAAAGTGAAGCGTTGCGTATGGATAAATATACTCATGAAAGTATGTTGTATCCGTTCGGGCTGGAATCAACAGATGATGATGTGCTTTTTTGGATGTATGCGCGGCTGGTAGCCGTGTTGGGAATGTTTAAGTACGGTTGAGAGCTAACACTGCGGCATCTGTCCAGCCGCGGTCCCGCGGAATAAGGAAGGAGGAGAAAAAAAAAAAGAAGACTGTAAAACAGGCCAATAAAATTCCAAAAAATCTCTCGGGATTACTAAAACTGTATCTTAGCTAAGAAGAAGTACAACTCTTATTTTTACCTTAAAAAATAAAATATTTTATTTTATGTACTACACACAGCCAAAAAATCTTTTTTTTCGTCTATGAGATGTATAACCCAACAACTGCAACTGCAGATGCACCAGCTTCAAGGATCGATTAAAAAAAAAGTAGTCCAGAAAACTGCA
>LT658429.1:0-39132 GCA_900128575.1 Stramenopiles sp. TOSAG41-1
GGCGCGTATAAGGTATGCCGCAGCAAAGAATTGTGGAGAGAGAGAGAGAGAGAGATGTGCCTACTTTAATATTTTAATCCTATTGTGTAATCACTGTACAATATTTGGTACTCCTTACGACGAGTTCTAATTCTATAAAAATGGAGTGTCTCACACACATCGAAAATATACGTAACGTATCCATTTCGTACGTATACATGTACAGAAATGGAACAGACAACTACCGGTCGCCGATCAATCGGAACAAGCATACACAAGTACTTGGCACCATGAATTTATTACACATGCAAAAGCAGATTAACAACTTTGGTTTTACGTGTGTGCGTACAAACGCAAGCCAGATCTTCTATGCAAACGCGCGCGGGCTGTCGATTTGCCCGCTAACATCTATTTTTGGCGGTGGTAAGATGTTTAGGGCTGAGGACGGTGGAACTGGAATATCTTCCATACCATTGACTACTGATTTATGCTCCCGCAGTTCCCTATCTTTCTTATCCTTAGTGCTACTACTTTGCATTTGCTTTCCAGAACTACTTTGACAGAGAATTCCCCCGCTCAGTGCAATCTCCATCTCGGTTATACGCGCCCCATGTTTTTCGAGCAATCTGAGTGCTTCAGCACCTTTCTTAGAACCAGATGTGCATGCGCTGCTTTTCAATAGCGTTAACATTGGTGTCTCTATGCCATCATAAGCAACGCAATTGATGATGTCCGTTCCACCATAGCTAATAAGCACCTTTAAAATTGGTAGGCAAAGGTGCTGTGAATTTGTTTCACAAGCGACGTGTAATGCATTTCGACCATCACTTGCACGTCTTAACAACGACCCTGCGCCCAACTTCAGAAGAGTTTCTACAATTTCTACATTTTGACCTTTCGAAGCATGCATAAGAATAGAATTACCTGTAGAATTGCAAGCGTCTAGATCACAACCATACTTTGCCAAAATTTTTATGCAGTCAACAAGAACTTTTTCCGTGTCACTACTGCCATCTTCACCACCACCACCCGCTTGGCCTTCGGCGTCTGACAACTTATTACTGGAAGTTGAATATAGTGAAGATTCGACACACATGTATACCGGAGTCCTATCCTCCAGATCTCTTACGGCATGGTCGGCCCCATACTTCAATAGCATCTCTAGCACTTTGGGGTGTCTATGTGATGCAGCACAATGCAAAGGTGAAAGTAAACTGTGATCCATCGCATTAATATCGAATGCATCCAAAGACAGCAAGTATTCAACTATGTCTGTGTGACCATAAGCTGAAGCGTAGTGCAAAATAGTTGCACCGTCTTCATCAACCGAGAGGATTTCATGCAATTGATGGACCCTAGCTTTCACTTTCGCCCACCCTTTTGATGACGTAGTTCCCTCTTGCGCCCTAGAACTACCAGAATTCTCGTCACGTTGTCGCAAATTGTACATCACCAGCCGTTCTTGTAACTTCTTCAAACTTTTCAAGTTTCCATGGATTGAGTGATAAAAAATTGTGTCCGTGGAAAAATTATGATGCCAGCCATATGCTTGATTTGGTGTATATGCTTGTAAATTTGCGATGGCCTGGCGCAGTTGTAATATCCAATTGTGCTTAGTATTCCATGAGTCTGCTCTAAAAACAAAATTCCGCCCATATTGCGGAGCATTTAACCTAAAATCATGATGTACGTGTTCTATCTTTTCATCGCCTTTCTCCCCGTCGTTGTTCAAAAATAAGTCAGATATCGTCGTGTTTCGCAACGAAACTACTTGACGCACCTGCAGTCTCTCTTGTCTTTCCTCCTTCGTAATTAAAATCATATCAGACAGAAGGAAGCAATATCGCCGGTTTTGCCGAGTAAAGAAGCTTTCTGTCCCGAGTTTTATCAGTGGACCGTGAAAGATAATATCTTTGCCGTTCCCACCGTTAGCACTTGATCCATTCTCAACAACATTTGTCGGAAACAGCATATTTCTATCATGCTTATTTAAAAATATGAGACGTTCCTTGATGTGGTGCAAATTCACAGTGGGCGAGTGGCCACGTACATGCGGGCCACTGTCTGCCATACTTCCGTCTCAATGGCCAATGAATGCTGTGAGATGTTGTGGCGAAGGAAGGTCATCGCCGTGTAATCCAAGAAATGGAAGCGAGTATTCATGAGCTCATAGTTTCTAAGTTGACCATGATATTATTATGATGATGGAGATAGAGGAGGGAGAGGATGATATAGTTAGATGGTGATGATGGTAGAAATACAAGAATAATAATAAGAATAGAGGAGATAATAGAGAACTACGGTAACTTAATAATAATATCAACAAATTTTATACTGAATACTCTGCTGTGTAATGTAA
The DNA here is from genome assembly GCA_900128575.1 of Stramenopiles sp. TOSAG41-1. Classification (NCBI taxonomy): domain Eukaryota; species Stramenopiles sp. TOSAG41-1. Next base: position 2,339 of record LT658429.1, read on the forward strand.
TAAATAAAAATAGTGCTGTGGTAGCACCTAGTACAATAGTAGCCACTACAATAATGCAACAACAAGACACTGCAATAAAATGATTTAAAGGTTAGCTACTAAGTGACCAGCTACAAAACTATCGAAAGAAGAACCCAAAGAAGAATACTACACATATTGCTTTTTACTGCCGATATAAAAAATTACAGAAGAAGCAGAGAAGATAATCACATCATACGAGCTTCGTAAGCTATTTTCATTTCTTCCACCCTTTTCTCCAGCGATGTCAGACAAGTTTTACGCTCTGCAAGAATTTTAGCCTCTTTTTTTAAACGAAGATCTTCTTCCTCGTTCAGTTCGCGTTGTGTCTCACAGTCTTCACCAAATTGCTGCAAATGGCGGTCTAGATTCTTCAATCGCATTTTCTCTTTTTCTAATTTTCCTTCTTGAAGATTTAAGGCTTCTTTTCGTCGATTGCACTGATCTTCCATTTCTTTACATTTTTTCTCCCTGAAAGCTAGCTCTTTTAACTTCATAGCCACTGCTTCGCTGTCAATTGTCCACTTCTCTTTCAGCAAAGTCGATTCAGCCAATTTCTCATTTGTAAGCCGCTCTTTTTCGTTGATTCCAGTCATTCGTGCTTCGTACCCTTGCTGAAGCATTTTAATTTTTTTTTCCTCTGCGTTATGTTTATGAATTCGCTCAGACAATTTTTCCATTTCTACCTTGTTTACATCTCTCATTTCTTGATTGCATCGCTGGGCTGACTTTATTAGATCCTTTTCTTCGTTAATTTTCTTCAAACTTTCTTCAGCTTTAACAGTTAATTCTTTTGCCTTACGTTCGCGTTGTAAGATTGTTGCCATTTGTATGTCCAAAGATTTTTTCTTTTCATTAATTTCATTTTTTCTTTCAATGTATGCTTTTACTAACATTTCGTGTTCCTTCTCCTTCGCGAAAAGTTGTTCTTCTTTTGCATTTACTTGTTTAATGCGCTTTTCCATCGATGAAACTGTTGTGGCCATATCTGCCACTTTCTTTTCCATTTCGCTAACCTTCAAATACGCTTTTTCCTCATTTTCAATGGCTTCCTTTTGACGCTTTTCCATTAATTTCAACTCGTGGAACGCGTGATCTTTATCTTCCTTCTCTCGCATGTATTTCTTTGAATACTCGTCAACCTTTCTCTCGTTTTCTGCTGAGATCTTCTCCCTATTGGCCGCCTCTTCGGCTAATTCAGAAATCTTTGCCGCTACTTCTTTTTGATGCTCAGTTAATCGCCTCCTAATGGCGTCTAGTTTTTGCCTTTCGATAATAAGCTTGTCTTTTTCAGTAACCAACTGCTTTTCACCATTTTTTAGTTCGTTCATTTTTTCAGCCAACATAGCGTTTCTGGAATCAAAGTCAATTTGAATAATCTTCAAACGTTTTTCCCATTCTTCCAACTCATGGAATTTATTTGTCAATCGATCCTCTCGGCCATGGAATATCTGGTTTAGTTTAGCTTGCTCGCGAGCTTCTCTTGCGAACTCGTACTCTGGATTACCCCTATCTTCACTGTACACGGCCTGCTTGGAAGTCACGTATTTATTTCTAGACGACTGCCGTTGCTTTTTCTTAGTTCTCTTCTTCGAAATGATAGAAGTCATTCTGCAAGCTTCAACTCCAAAACCATGCCATGGAAGACGGTTGTATTGCAGCCATGCTAGTCTCTACTATGCCACGTAAACCCAACTTGCCAAAAAAACTACTGCTGCTACTAAATAATTTCAAGTGGTGATAATAAAAAAAAAAAATAATTTAATAAATAGCCGTTTGTTGTGGTGTATTAATAGTATGAATAATAATAGGGGCTATAATATAATAATAAAATATCATAATGAAATGATTTATTTCTTTTCGTAGTAGTGTGTGCTGTGTTGTGTGATGTTATTGTGTGTAGAGTCGATTTCATAAAATCATAATTAACAAAGTAATGATTAGCAATGTAATTGAAAAAAATAGGCTGTGGAACTAAGAAGGAAAAGAGTTATGAAATACTTACTTTGTAGTCTTAATTGACCTACCAGCAGCAATATTCTTTCGCGGACAGGGCGGCGTCTGAGGCAATTTGAGGGACAGACGAACGTTATGAAAAAGGATTGTCTGCTAGGCCCGTCCCAACGCCAGGATGCACCCATCAACTACCATATCCATAGTTAGAATGTTCCTATAAAAGGAATTGTACTTGATACTGTATCAATTCTCATTGTCCTGTTTCGAGTATACTTAAGGTAGTGTAGAAATGAGATCAGTGCCTAGCACTGGAAGCTGATACAAAAAAAAATGTACTCTTTTTAAGTTCGTAGTTATTATGGTCATGGTTATTAGACTATTATGGTAGGAGGGCTACAATAACAACATAAACAACACTGAAAAAAATATAAATACTAATAAGACTTCTTTTTCAATCAATAAATTTAAATTATTATTGAAATTATTACTACTCTTCTTGTTTTATTATTAACTGCTTTTCTCCCTCCCCTTTTTTTTTCATCTACAACATTATAATTATTGGGTACTTGTTGATGATGACGCCTCTATTCATTATTATTATTTATGCCACTTCGGAACGGCTCGCAGCAACCACGAATATGCTATGACTCACGCAACAGATCAGAAACCAAGTTAGAACAGAGATTGAGGAGATTGATAGCATGCAATTTGCCAGCAACCAGGAAAAAATTTCTAGAAAAAAGTTTTTTGGTCAAGATTTGACAAATGCTAGTTTTTTTACACCTCAAACACGAAAGCTTCCAGAGCAAAAACTGAGGTCGAGAAATTCGACAATAACACCCTCAAGAGACTCTAAACATACAGTAAAGCATGCAAGTAAATCACCTACTTCGAAGAAAAGGGTGAAAAGGGGGGGAGATCAGAATAGTGAAGAAGAATTGCGCTTGTTGATAAGAGAGTACGTTTCGTTAAAAAATCGTAGTACTGGCGATAAGTGTGTGGTCGCAGAGGAGTTCCAGGGAGTATGCTCTAAAATTAAGGTAGGAAACAAAATAGGCAAGTTTCCGCTGTGCTGCAGGCTGGAGCGACAGACGGATTCCATCATACTAAATAAGCGACAACGCATGGCACAGCGTAAAAAAGTCATAACAGAAATACAAGATGATCTTCAAATCATGATCAGTGGCAGAAAAAAAGAGGAGGATAATATCAAGAGTAAGACTTCGGCATACTGGACCAATAACGACGAAGGAGACTTTCTTTACTACGACAAGGTTACTGAACAAGCAATTTCTCCCACAGAATTTCATACCAGGTATAATATGTACCTATCTGGAATCAAAACTCTTAAATCCGAAAGCCTTCATAATTCTTTATCGGTTTCTCCTTGTGCCAATGTGGAAGACAAAAACCTTTTAAAGGTTGTCTCCTCAAGCAGTGTTGGGAATACACTTTCTGATTTAGATACAAAATTGGTTGCCGCCATCAAGAAAGAATACAGGGCATCCTTAGAAGACGCTGAAAGAGAGTGTTGGATTGCAATCAAAAATGCAATTGAGCAGTATGAAATCAAGTGCGCAGGTTCCAAAGAAAGCATGAACAAGCAGCTTCAGCTAATTCAAGGCCATACTACGACTTCAACAACCACGGACGATAAAACTAATTGTACTCCTCAAAATTCTGAAAATATTTCGCTGCAGAATATTGCAAAAAAAATTAAAATTAGTAATGTTCCAGATGAAAAATCAATAGTGGCACCGAAGGATACATCATTTGCAAAAAAAAATGTTTGCATGACCGAAATTTCCACAGAGGCAGTGGAAACAGTGAGCGAAATAAGAAATGAAACAGGTACCGTGGAGCGAAATACTTTTCAAGGATTGGCCAAGTCCACGTTGGACATTAAGAAAAATAGAAAGAGGAAGGAGCATATTCGGCGTTTGTCTATCGATTCGCAATACAAAAGCGTTAGTGCGAAATATAATAGAAGGAAATCTATTGCAAGCAATGGCCAAATTGAAAACAGCCTTGACAATATTGAAAATTTTGAAGATTCTAGTACCTCGACTACCTTGGAAGGTTTTGCCCTTGATCAGTACAGCAGTAGCGACAGCTCTGATAGTGATTGGTGAGATTTTTGTGTTTGCGCACGCGTGTTTTTCGTTTTTGTACCAAAAATAATTCACAGGTATTTATTTGACTAATCTATGACAACGGTCCATTCTTTCTTGGTAAATGAAGATACAACACCTTCCAACACATAAGGATCCCTTTCAACAAATTTATCTAAACTTTCTTCGTCCAAAAATATTATATGTGCGCCTTTCAAGTCCTGATGTGCCCCGCCCATAAGAATCTTTCCCGCTGCCTTCATTTCACGAGCAAGTTTTATGTGCGCCAAGCGATGTGGAACACGTGCATTTTCAACATCGTCGACGTAAACATACTCCAATATCCACCTTGGTTTCGCTACTATCGGGGAGTCCACATCAATAACTACACTATCTTTCATACGATTTGCAATAATACTTTCAGCCTCTTCTACGATACTATTCACCAGCCCTTCGCAGGTAACAACCTCGTCAATAAGTCCCATAACTGTGCCTGCACTCCAAACACCTTTATCCAAATCACCGCTTTCTTGGAAAACCTCTCGGTAATTGTCTCCGCGTACTAAATGACTTATTTTCTCAAAGTCCCCTGGGTGTTCTTTTTCGATTTCTAGGACTTTTTGTGCTGCCTTATTGTTGAAGACACGCTCTGTATTCCGGACAGTGCGCATGACAAGCGTAGTTGACAGTTCATCTGCATCGACCAAAGCTTGCTTGATATTTTCATGGATAGGAGCTTCAACAGTAGCCATGAATCGAGTACCCATATTCATACCTTCTGCACCCATTGCTATCGCAGCTGCTAGTTGCTTACCATCAGCACAACCACCCGATGCGACGTATGGTATGGACAACTCCCTTGCTGCTTTTGCAAACAGTACCCAATTGCCAATATCCATTTCTCCAGGGTGGCCGGCACAATCGAAACCATCCATAGATATCATGTCGACACCAAGACGCTCTGCGCTTTTAGCATGCCTGATTGCTACACACTTATGAATCACAAATGCGCCTGCTTTCTTAAATTGCTTAACAAAGGGCTCCAAACCTCTGAAGTGTCCTGCGGTTTCAACTAGACGCAACTGGCCAGACTTCATTTCGTCCTCAACTACGTCCGCAAATTCTTGATAGTTTGGTGGCTGCAATGCTGGCAATAGAGTTAAGTTGACTCCAAAGGGTTTAGTGGTCATCTTTTTGACCATTCGAATTTCATTTTGAAGTGCCATAGCATTCGGTTGAGACAGTGCGGTTACGCACCCAATTCCGCCGGCTTCACCCACTGCAGCTACAAGTGGAGCATACCCAACGTAGTGCATCCCTCCTTGGATAATTGGGGCTTTTATCCCCAAAGCACGGGTAAGCTTGGTTGAAATTGGCATGATTAGAATAGTGTGGCAAATAAATGTGGAGAATGCAATGTCTTTTACCAGCTACACCAATCCGCTCATCGGTTTATTGTGACATTAAATTCGTTTTGTTGGTCTCCGTCTAACGACGCCGTCTTCTTCTTCTTCTTTTCTTTGGTTCTCTCTCCTCCTCCTTCCTCCTCCTCCGTGTTGTTACTCTGTACTTAGTTAGTGGTGTATCCTCATAGTAGTATAAGTAGTAAATACTAAATTTAATAGGAAAAAGACCCCAAAGTAGATAGATAAATATGATGCGACGATACTAGCATGAGTCAGCTAGCCGCCATTTTATATCCGCTTTTCTCTTACGCGCAATTACATGAATGCCCTCAATTCCTCCCGTACAATAAAGTATCCTGCAATGGTTAGTAGCGAGCAAAAAATCGATCCAACCTCCCACAATCGTACTGACGTTATTTGAACTCCAAACGCGCGTACCGCTGCAATTTCATGGTTACGCATCCATTCGTTAAAACGCTGGCCAAACAAAGCTTCGATTTGAATCTGTAAAATAGAATCGTTTAATACTCTTTTGCGTTGTGTTTCCCATGCCTTGTTGATCTGTGTCGCTTCCCACAAACCGTAAACAAAGATTCCACCCCATAACAGGGTAAAGATACTAAGCCCAACAATTTCACTCGTTTTGCTTCCATTTTTAGATACCATTTGTAATACACCAATCATAACAAGACTGAGCATAAGAAATCCAATCATGAAAGTTAACCAAGACCCGATCATCGTGCTCATTTTGGCGTTGAATTCTAATGCCATTTTTTCAACTTTTTCCTGATGATGCGAAATTGCTCTTAAGCATTCAAATTTATTGTCTTTTTATTTCGTATTTTATCAAATAATTTGTGATGGAGAATAAAATTTTCTTTAAACATAGGCAATATTGAGTAAAATATAAATATGATATTTTTATATTTTACTTTTAAATCTCGGTTTCGATATTCAGATACTACTGTCCTGATATTATGCAAAACTGTGATGTGTGTGACATGGATGTGTAATTAGAATAATTACTTCTACCAATTTTAGGAGGCTCCGAAGTATTTTACTATATTTTGACTTCTTGTACTGCAAGCGCCAGCAAAATAGTAAACTACGAGCTATTTGTCAGCATTACGCTTTACTGCTCGTCGATAAATGTCGGTGATACTGTCAAAACAAATTTAATTGTATGTTCTATCACCACTCGGCGAAGTATAGGTTGAACTACCAGACCCATCGTTGTAATATGTGGAGCCGTTGTCGTTCTGGTAATAGTAGGAGCCATTTGTGTTCGAGTAGTGATAACTATCTCCGGAAGAAGAGTTTGTGCCGCCTGGGGTAGTCCAGGTATTTCCTTGAGAATTGGTACCAGTTGATCTTGAAGACATCGTTTGCTACTGCTTAATGTAAGTGGTGGGTCTTGAACTTTGTTAAAATGCTAATTTGTTTGCTTTAGACGTGCTTCGTAGATTGGTGGAATTTGGCGCGCTTTCCCTGCTGTCCCGGAGCGTATTATTATAAATATTAACAATACTAACAATGATGATATGATGTGAAATAAAAAATAGTATGATCGATCTTGGTGATGAAAGAAGGGGGTTCGGTTAATAATGCTATTTACTGCCTAGAAAACAAGAAAAGAAGATGGATCATCTAAAAAATATTCTGGCGCGTCGCAGCGTAGACCAAATTCAACTCATGACACTTTCCAATGGTGTATTGTATTGTAATATCTTTCTGCACGCTGTGGGTTGATGAAGCAGAAAAAAAACATTTCTTTTGTGCTTATGCTAGCAGCTAGCAGCTAGCTAAGCCCTCTCTCTCTCTCTCTTCAACCTTCTTTTTTCATTGCAGGTTTGGTGGTAATCTTATTACGAGGAGCCTAAATGAAGATGTGTGTGTTGTGTTAGTGTGTAATATTATGTTGTCATTTTTATTTTAATAAATAAATTCAAAACAAAATTATCATTCTTCTTCTTGTTCTGTGCTGACAAGGCGGAGACAAACAAATGAAGAATAATAATATATGATGAAGAATAGCATTTTGTATAACTTCAGTGGCCTTCTACGAGGACTACAGGACTACTTCTACATTATTTATTGTTGTGTTAGATAATAACAATAAAAATAATATGAATGTAGTAGTAGTAGTAGTAGTAGTAATAATAGGCGACTAATTACATGATGACAATCACCAATAATAGAAACACGCGGCGTACCTGCGATGCGTCTCAGATAACTAACCAGCTACGCGGCGGAAATCAAACATTAGAAAACGTTAAGCAAAGAGAGATCACACGCTACTAGCAACGCCATGAGCAGTATAGCAAACAAGTCCTTATATGAAGTACCGACCGAAACGGGCATAGTGCAGTTGATTTGCGCACAAGCGTTCGGTGGGCTGAGCTTGCAGGAGAAAAAGTATGCTACCTTTATAGCAGGCGCGAGCTGGAAGGGAGCATTGACTTGCTTGTTTCAAACATCACCCGAATCACCTTATATTTTTGCCATGCTGCGATATGCATTCGATTTTGCTTTTGATAGCAAAGAGTTGTTCAGTGAAGCAGTGAGTGAATGTGGTGACGAGTTCAAAGCCTCAGTGATGGAGAAACTCAGCGACGCAAGCTCTTACGACCAAGTAATGATATACGTCGCCAGCTTCTTAGCAAACTTGGGGAATTACAAATCATTTGGGGATACTAAATTTGTGCCTGCGTGTTCCCCAGAAGATTTTAAAAGTGTGATTTTTGCAGCCGCAACTCGATCCAAGACTATAAGTAAAGTCGAGCAGCTGTACGAACAAGTTTCTGAACCAATGTTTGCTTTGGACCCTCCTCGCGTGCGTTCTCTGGGCTTCGGGCCCACAGACGGTCTATCTACCTATTTCTCATCAAACTGTACAAAGGGGGATGCAGAAAAGTGTCAGAGATTCCTAGATGAGTACAAGATTAGTGCTTACAACACACGGTTATTTAAGACTATCGCGGACAATGGAAGAGTCACATTCCTCGTGAAATTAGCCTCCGCCAAGGCATCCTCCCGCGATCCTATAGAGTTTGAAGGTGATGACTTTGTCGTGGCGACAGGTGATCATGCTGCGTTTATGGAAAAAGCAGTAGCCCTCTTGCGAGAGGCAGGAAAAGTCGCGGCCAACCCAATGCAAAAGCAAATGCTCGATTTATACGCCGAATGCTTCGAAAATGGGGATCTATCAAAGCATATTGAAGGCAGCAGGTTTTGGATTAAGGATAAAGGACCAGCTGTCGAGTCGTACATAGGTTTTATTGAAAGCTACCAGGATCCTTTTGGTACAAGGGGCGAGTGGGAAGGTTTTGTTGCTGTAGTCAATAGGGAAACTTCGGCAAAGTTTCAAACCCTTGTTGACGCTGCAGAGTCGTTTTTGCCACTTTTGCCATGGCCTGCGTCATTCGAAAAAGACAAATTTCAAAGACCAGATTTTACTTCTCTCGAAGTCTTGGCATTTGGATCTTCTGGCATCCCTGCTGGAATAAATATCCCAAATTACAACGAAGTTAGACAGGTGGATGGGTTCAAAAATGTATCGCTTGGAAACGTTCTTGCATCTGCATACAAGCCAAAGAAGAGCGAACCGGTCACCTTTATTGACGATGCAGACGTTGAATTGTATCAGTCGTTAGTCACTGAGGCTTTCGAGGTTCAAGTGGGTTTGCATGAGCTACTTGGACATGGAAGTGGGAAAATGTTCATGGGAAACAGTGTTGCATCAAGCTTGGAAGACATCATCAACCCATTAACATCTAAATGCGTCGAATCCTACTATAAAGACGGCGAAACATATGATTCAAAGTTTGGGTCAATGGGCTCCAGCTACGAGGAATGCCGGGCTGAATGCGTTGGAATGTCGCTGTGCCCTAATGAGACTGTTTTGAAAATATTTGGCCATGAAGGAGAAAAGGCAAATGATATTTTTTACATCAATTGGTTACACATGGCACGGGCAGGAATTTTAGCGCTCTTGTTTTGGTCTCCATCGACGCAACGATGGGGACAAGCCCATATGCAAGCCAGATTTGCTATTTTGCAATGTATGCTCGAGGCTGGCGAAGACTTTGTATCTATCAAGCGCAACGAGAAAGGGGAAACTTTCCTACAAATGGACCGTTCTAAAATCAAAACGGTTGGAAAGCCTGCCATCGACGATTTCCTGCTGCGTATACAAGTTTACAAGGCCACTGCAAACTATGATGCTGCTTTTGAGATGTATGAGAAGTACACAAACGTCAATGAGACATTTCAGAAATTGAGGGAAGAAGTGATTGCACGACGCAAACCGCGGAAGATGTTCGTTCAGCCGAATCTGTTGTACTCTGAAATGGAAGGGAAAGTCGTCTTACAGGAATATAGTGCATCGGCTATGGGTATTGTGCAATCGTTTGTAGCAAGGTACCGTCTTGAAGAAATGGAAGAAGTACTGGATCAAGCAGATAAAGAAGCCAAACATCACCAGTATTTTTCTGCTTAGAAGCCCATGTCTTTTACAAATGTTGTACCTTATATGTGCTTAATATGATATGTTGTTCGTATTTTGTTTTTAAGATAAATAATAATTCTTAAACTGTTAATTTTAAAATAATTTTAAGTTTTACTAAGACTCACAGCTGATCTATCAAATGAACCTAAAAGGTATATAAAATGTATCATCATATATTCAAGTGCTCACATAATATTTAAAGTTGCTCCCGTAGCGACGTAAAGGATTTTGCTATTTTCACCTGCAGCTGCCTATTTTCTATTTCACCATTGCATCCTGTACCCGTTCCCTCGGCCATGATAATGCTGTTGACTTTCTGCAGCGCATTGTTTAACGTTGAGGTTAAGCTTGTCTTAAAAACTTGGATATCTTGTGAACTTTGACGTTTTGATATATGCAAAGCCTTCAAAATTTGAGCTTTGTTTATTTCCTCGTGATCACAGCTTTTCTCAGCATTTTCTCTCCTCCTCCTCTCTTTCTCTAAGAGCGAATAAAGCAAATTCATTTTAGTTTGTGCCTGCTCTAAATCTCTCTCTAGTTGCCTATTTTTCTCCTGTAGACTATTGATGCCACTTGTTTTTGGGTCATTTCCATGTTGATTTTCCAGGTTGTGTTCATTTACATTCAGCTTCAAATTTTCAATAATAGAATCTTTTTCAAGAATTTCATTCCTCAGACGCTCTAATTCTCTTTGGCCTAATGCCACCAAGCGATTTCTTGAGTTTCTTTCTTTAACAATTTCTTGATCACTTTTTTTCCTCATGACCTGGATTGTCTTTGTGCTTTTCTGTAAATTTTTTTCGTAACTTTTTAGGTCGCTCCGAAGCGATTCGATGTCATTTCTTAGTGTCGTTATTTTTGTGTCTTTTGCTTTCGTTAATTCCTCGATTTCTATTTCTTTTTTTTTCAACTTGGCAGCCTCGTCCTTGAGCGTGCTTTCGTGGCATGAAAGTAAATCTTTGATTTCTCCTTTCAACGATGAGCATTCCTGACTGAGTGCCCTATTTTGATCGACTAATTTATCATGGCTTTGCTGCACATTCATCAAAGTAGTACTTAAAGTATTGAATTTGTTTTGAATCGTATTGACTTTTTTATCTTCATCAACACTAGGGTCGATAATCAAATCAGGTCCATTATTAAATTCACTTTTCAGTCTTTTACACTTTTCTCGAAGTTTTTCCCTATTTTCTTTTAGTTCACAGCACTTACTATCAGAACCATCGTACATTTGTTGAACTTGGGATTTAATGAAGTGTATTGCCGATAAGGGCGACGACACGTCATTTCGGAGGGATGTTGTACTAGCAGGAGACAAAAACGAGGAATGGTCTTTTTGAGTGCACAATTTTTGCTGTAAGTCTGCTACTTGCTTTTGCAGATCTCTATTCTCCAAGCTCAACTGCTTGTTAGCATCACACTTTTTTACATAAAACTGATGTAGCTGTAGGCCCTCGTTTTGGAGTTGCCTGATCTTCTCTTCATAGTGTTGTTCGATTTCGGTGGTATCATCATCTTCAGTAGTAGAGCTGAAGGATACACTTTCCATATCACTGAAGACAAACGCTGGCAACTGCCCAGGCGCCAACTGGTTGTTGGGAGAGCGATTTTCATGCTTTTTATTTTCACCAAGGCTTTGATTCAGATTTATGCCAATACTATTTGTTAAGAAAGAGTTGCTGTTCTCGTCCTCGATTGCTTGCGCCAACGATTGGGATTTTAACACATTCATTCCTTTCTGGATACTGGGGTAAGAAAATCTACCGATACTATTTTGCAAAATCAAAACGTTTTTCTCCTCCTTTCCCAGAAAGCTACTGCACGACGATACTTTGCCTTCATGGGAAAAGTAAACCCAGCACCATCTCTATTATTATTATTATAGNAGAAGACGACTGTTATATCATTACGAATTCCATCAATAATCAATATAATATCAACAACAATACTCTGTATATCAAATCTCATCATCCTTGCTTTTTTTTTGCACTACGTAGCACTAGTCTACTAATTAATAGACAATAATTATTTCAATTATTTAGCACTAGCTAGCTCTAGCAAGCACTAGTATTATCATCATCACCATCTCTCTCCTCTTCTTCAGCCACAGAGCTATAATGGTTGATTTCGGATTCATTCTGAACAATGTTAGGCACTGATCTCCTTTCTACACTACATTGAGTATACTCGAAACAGGACAATGAGAATGGATAGAGTATCAAGTATAATTCCTTTTATAGTGACATTCCAAGTATGAGTATTGTAGTCTATGGGTGCATCCTGGCGTTGGGACGGGCCTAGCAGACAATCCTTTTTCATAACGTTCGTCTGTCCCTCAAATTGCCTCAGACTTCCTCGTTAAGTTCACGACGTATTTAATTTATAGGGTGGTAATACATCTAGACTAATATACTACGTACTTACAAGTGATATTCTACTAAATTTAGAAGAGACGGAATAGAGTTTTGTCCTTCTACAACAACGGAAGAATATTTCTCGCAGCAACAAATCAAAAAGAAATTTCCTCTTTATACAACCACTTCATCCACTAGGTCTCCTGCGTCATTTGGGTTTATGGCGGGACTTTTCATAGGGTTTTTGACAGATTTATCCTCCATGTTATTTTGCTTGGACCGCCTAGCAGTCTCTGTCGATAACGCTCTAATTGCTCGAGCCCATGCACTCTGCCTAGATCCTGACCGTTCTCTTTTTAAAACTTCTACGGTTTCCTTTAGTTGCCGAATTTTCAAACTTTTCAATTTGTTCTCATTGCCTAGGTCTAAATTCTTCATTCTTAATACTTCAACAGCATTTCTGCCATTTTCTTTGTTTGCTACATTTTGCTTTTCAGCAAATACTCTATATATTTTTGGGGCGACAATTAAGCAAGACAAAATAATAAGCTCGACATTCATGCCAATACGCATAGTCATATCCTTCTGCACCAACTTTATTGATGATGTGAGATTCACAACGAGAATGAACATAATAAAGATGGCTGCAGTTAGCCAGAAAGCGCTCACGTAGCCAACATCCTGAAATTTGGATGACACACCCCTGATACTAAATAGGTAAAAAAATGACTGCAGCGATATTGCAATATACATAGTAAACATCATGGTATCTGCTGGTCTTGAGAACGAGCACCTGTGAGAAGTGATAGACGCCACGTCTGCAGAAATTATCGTCTCCTCAACTTCAGCATAACTCCAAACTGCAGTAAAGGAATCTGTCGAGAAACTCCTAAAAGTTAAAAACGCTACAATCACAACGAACGAGACAAAAATCTTTGGCCAAATGAACTTCATATTTACGGTAGCCCCAACTTTCTTTTTTAATTTTTTGTTATTGAAAATGGTATGAATTCGCCAAACTCGCACATACATAGATATCAAAATCATTGGTAGCCCAAGATGAAAGAGCCACATCGACAAAACGCAATACCATTTCTTGGGATAACCGATTCCTAAGAATGTAAAAGAGCTTAACAATATAGATCCTACTAGCATGAAAATCAACAGTGATGCCTGATTATTTTTCACAATTTTATTTTTTCGAAATATTAATAAACACACGATACCAGTGATATCTAAGATTATTGCAAGCGAAGCCGTGCAGTACATGAGAATACCAACCGAGCTTCCCGCTGGCGTGTACGGACAACTGTACTTGTACCCGTCTTCGTCGTTTTTCAATTTGCCTTTATATTCTTGGATATCTACTTTGCAACAATTGGGACATTTCTTGTCATCATCGTAGCATTTGCAATATCTTCTACTTAACTCTAGATCAGTAATATATTCCGACTTTGGGTTGCAGGACGCATTGAACGCCAAATTCATTGCCGTGCACGTAGGTTGAAAAGGTGTGAAGGAAGGATTTTTCGACACAGATACCGTAGTATACCTACCAGATTCTGACCGTGTACACTTTTTTATATTTAAAACTGCATTTTCAAACGAGAATATGCTCCATTTGACTGTTTCCTCTGCACGATCCCCATTGGTAAAACGGACCCTCCCAGAAAACCCATCAAATGTCACATTCTGTAGTCGCTCATGGAAGAAACGGCCTTTCTCGGCTTTGTTCATAGCCAAATGATTACTATTAAAATTGACCGCGTGTGCAATTGCAATAGCTGCATCATAGGCAAACGGTACGTGGCTATCAATATAGCCAGGGCCGGAAACTTCTGTACCGTAGGAACCAACTGTGTATTCGGAGTAATTAAAGGCGACGCACACGTTCATATTATTACCGTAGTCTTCTGGGATAAATAATGGCTTGGGTTTGCCCAGTAAACATGAGCCATCCCTGTCATCGACAAGAGAACAACTCTTAGCACGGTTATGCCAAGCCTGTGCCAAACGTTTGTATTGTGGATTCTCCACGGGTAAAGCGGTGTCAATTATCTGGAAGTTATACAAATGTTTTGCTTCGTCCGCCCCACTTTCAACATACTCCAAAAACATGCCGGTAATGGTTTCCGTACTATAAAGCATAATTTCTTCTTTTTTTTTGTTATTTCGAATTATATGCTCAATGATATGCCTCCCGTCAATTTCCTGTGCAAACAAAATTATTGTGTTGCATTTAGTAAAAATCTGATTATAGTCTATTTTGCTGCGAGAACCTAATGCTCGAAAAATTGAATCTAGAGAAGAATTTGTCGCTGTTTTACCGGTGGAAAATTTGCTAATCCTTAGTTTAGTTTTAATTTCATTTCTTGCTCCCTTCAAAAATATGGGATCGTCATCTATGGTCTTCGTCCGATGCAAGTTGGTATTTTCATAGTTCGCTATGAGAGACTCAGCCAAAGAATTGCTGTAACTATCATCACCGTGTATGATGCAAGGAAAATAAATATTTTCTTGCAGTATTAAATCGTGTAGAATTTTGGCTTTCAATGCATCGTTTGGTATGGTACGAGTAAAAAGCTTCGAGTCTGTGCCCGATAAACTTGTTGATGAGGCGGAATAGGCAATTTGTGGGACCGAAATTTTGCCTTCGTGCAAAGCCTTGTTGGCGGCTATAGTTGGAGATGAGGATGCTGGCCCTAGAACGAAATAAGTGTTGTTGTGGTTGGCCTTGTAAATAGGGCTGAATTGTGCAATATTCCACCACGAACGATCACTCCTACGTTTAGAGTCATAAAAAAGGAATTTAACGATTAAGGTGTCCAAGTAATCATAGTAGCCATCATTTTTATTGTTGATGTGATCAATTGCCATTTTGGCAGCAGCTAGACGCTTTACACCTGAAACATCCACAACATTCGTATATTCGTCCTTAGCTTTCACAACTGGAAACAAACCAACTATTGTCACTTCGTTATATCCGATAGTGTATTTTGACAAAAGGATAAGAAGTGCCACGTTTAATATGCCAGCACGAAAAATGCTCCTCCGGAACATCATTAGACTTACCCGGCTTTGTCAGCTGTTAGTCTTTTCTTCGTGTTCTTTTGGTGCACGCGGATGATATTGGCATATGAAATCCAAGAACGTTCAGTTACGAGCGTAGTTGAAGAATTATTAGTAATCTGATGAAAGATGATAATAGATTGTTTTTATTGGCCATTATTAATTATTATTATTTTATCACTGTATTATCTAGTGGCACTAGTGACTAGTGTTGTTGATTGGCAATCACCATCATCATGCATCTTCTGCCGTATAGCTATTATGCTAGCCAATGTTGTCATCATAATAAAATCGTTCATAATGTTACACAACAACAACATTACTCCAGCAGGCTGTACAAAACTCTTCTTCCTCTTTCTTGCTGCTTTTTGTTCTCCTAACACTACTACTACTACTACTACTACTACAACAAATGAATGCTATCAAGTCTTCTTCTGAAGCCTCGTATTGTTAGTCTAATTAGTGCAACCAACAGTCTATAGCACAAGCGCAGGTGAAAGTACCGGCTGATGGATAAATAAAAATCTATTTTTTTCATCAATACGTAGCCCTAAGGAACAACTCATAATTAGATCTTGTTTTTGCAAAATGTCTTATGTTTGCGGAATACATGAATGACGGATATATTCAAATAATAAAACCCTAATAATAAAGATGTAATGATTACAAAAATAAAAATAGCAATTAAATACTTCCTTCGATTAGGCTAGTGCTAGCTCTACTTGTTCAAAATGTATTTTGATTTTTTTAATAATTATGATTATATTAGTAGTCTAGTATCCATTCTAAATGGATTGAAATGGTATTTTTTTAAACCTTTTTATTTTTTAGAAATTTTATTAGGAGTAGAATAGTTGGGCATATAAATAATGAATGAGAAAAAAAAGAAAAAATAATAATAAATAAAAAATGAATAATAAATAGTCTAATGAGAAAAATTACAACATATTTCGAATAGATCCAGCCACTGCACTCCACTGCATTTAGAAAATTTTTAAGTTAGTCGCTGTGATTAACCGAAGGGTTTATATCAAATACATTATTCTCTTTTTTTTGCAGGAAGTAGTAAGAAGAGTATTATACAAAAGAGTCGAGAAAATGGCGCGGAAGACGGAGTTAGACTGGGTTGTCTCCGATGACGACAGCTCAGACGAAGATAATAACAACCTATTTCATGAAACGAAAGCTGTTAAGTCGAACTCGCCACTACGAGTTGACGTTGCTGCCCCTGGCAATCAAGGGGTAACTCCCGCCAATGAAGGGCACGTAATATACGATCACGGTGGCGTCGGCAATGCACCTACAAGTTTCCCCTCCAGGCTGCCACCTGCACCACCGCTGCCGCCACCACCACCGGCATATTTTAATGGAAATTTTCCACACCCAATAATGGCTCCGCCACCGCCGCAGCAATATTACCGCTATTACTACCACAACTCTCCTGGTAGCAACAATAATAGCAATTACCCAAGTCATCCTCAACCAAGTAATAATAATAACTCACAAACAGTTTACCAGCAACAGCAGCAGTTTCCAACTACAACACAACGCCATAGTATAAACGCCGAATCCCCCCTGTCTGAGTTTGGCGAAAACGAACTTGTCGCTAGCACGAGATATGTCACTAAATGGAGTCCAAGTTTATTTAAAAATAGTAACGGCAATGCGCACACTGCACAGGGCAACAACAATATCTCATCGCCCTCTGCACCGCCAAATAACTTTGATTCGCCATCGTATCGCAATGAAATGTTCGCGGCCAACAGTTATGGCAATAACAACAAGGAAGTAAGCCATCTTGACGACGCACAGCAACCGAAAAAGTACAGCAACAGTCGATCGCCATCAATGGAATCACAGTATTTAGCAGAAATCGCGCGTTTAAAATCACAGGTCGAGTCATTATCGTTGAATGCTGGAGCTCATACGCTCGCTGCTGGCAGCAACAACGACAATGGCAACGGCGATGATATGTTGTCGGCAAAGCAGCAGGAAATCAATCAACTACAATCAAGTATACAACGTTTACAAGAAGAGGAGGAAGAAAAAACTGCAAGGCACGAGGAAGAAAAGCGTAAGCTACAGCTTGAGCTGCAAGATGCCCGTGAAAATATTGAAAAGTTACAAATAGCTGCAGTGGGAGAGAATGAGACAGCATCTATGAAGAACAATGATATGGTACAACAGTTAGAAAATACATTTCGCAAACGCGAGGAAGATTTGGAAATTTCAATCAAAGAACAAGGCGTGGCGTTGCAAAAAGCTTTGGCAAACGAAGTAGGTTTCTTGCATCATACCAGCTGCTACCTCAATATATAATAAGCCAACAACTTCTAACATTAACCTTTTCACCCAAATGTACTACGTAGGTAACTGCCCAAGCGGCACTCAGCTCATTAAAAGTAGAAAAAGATAAATTAGAGAGTGAGGTAAATAAATGGAGTAGTATGACAAATCGATTTCGTATGGAGCGAGATGATTTAGCAGAGCAATGTGCGGACTTAAAACGCCAACAGCGTTTAGATTCAACCACCTTATCGCAAGCTGAGCAGATGAATCAAAGATTGCAAAGGGAGGTTGCGCATTATAAATCAACGTTGGAGCAGACTGAAAGGCTACTGCAAACTGCGAGGCACAAAGAAGAAGATTTGCGGAACAAAATTTACAGCTTAGAAGAGGAAAAAAAAGAGTTGGAAACTACAATACTGAATTTGCAAAGAGACCATGAGGTTTATCTACGAAACCAAGAAATGACCGATAACTATCGAGTAAATAACTCATCACAGGTTGGCTATCAGCAACACGATGTCAATCAATATCAACAGACGCAACAATTGTATGGACAACAAAACAATGAAAATCGTAACTTGCCACGGCCATCCGCTTCCCATACTTCAAGCCCACGCAAAAATAGGAGCAACACAACAAATCTACTGTATCATTACGAACATAAGCCGTCGCATTACAAAAATGATGATGCTGGCCGAGAAATGTTTCACGATCGTAGAAATAATGTTGGAAGTGGTGTCATGGGGCGTGCATATAGTGAAAACAATCGATACAGTGCAACATCACCAACAGGGAAGTCCATGGTTGACTTCCTGGGGAAGAAAGCAAATAATAGCAACATCAACAATGGGATCAACAATATGACGAGCCAATCAGTATCGCCCACGCAAGCAAATGTTGGGAAAAGAAATCACGCTAGTTACGATGGCAGAAATGATGCTACTGAGCATAGAACCGAAAATAGGATTTTCCCATCATCACCAACAAAGAATCATCGCCAAAGCAAAAGCAATGCGAACAATAGCCCTGTAATAGACTCCAACACTTTCCCAATAGACGTTGAAGCTACTGATGTTGATATCAATAGTGGCAACACTGGCGATTCTCAGATCAGATCACAACCTGGACATTCCCAGGATCAACCCCCATTCACCACCATGTCGGTAGAGCCAGCAGTGCAAGAGCGTGCTCCTACAACTAACATGGTCGAAGCCGCACAGGATAATACTAGCAACCATACTCATACCAATTCGATTATGTCCTTTCAAGAAGCAATGGAAAATGCTAGGCGGAAAAAGGGTACTAGTATGAGTCCTGCCGCCATGGCAACGGCAACCCAGTCAGCATCGTTTTCCATACCAACGCCACAGAAACAAGCTGCCAAGTTTGCAGCCAATCAAAGTCGACCACATTTTAAAATCGAAGATCCCCCATCGTCAAGAGTGCGACCAGTTACATTAATGACGGAAAAAGACAAGAAGCAGGTACGCATGGACCGTGTCAAGCGATACGAGGCCGCACCGTTTGCTACCGAACATTCATTGAACTTACAGAAAAAGCAAATGTCAGACATTGAAAATCAATTGGTAAAATTAGGTCTTGAAAAAACTATGCTGGAGACGGAGTTGATGAAAAATGAAAGCCTCGCTAGGAAGCGCATGGATGCAAGGCACAAGCAAAAGAAGTTGGAGAGTCGCCTGGGTGAAATTATGTTGTTATCTAGCAAATTGAGACAGGAATTACGGCGCGTAGAAGGGCGCTGAGGAAAGGAAGCTCGCATGGTTGGGGGCATGGCAGAGTCAAGGTATAATGTAACGATTCTCTTAGAAAAAGCTGCGTGGAACCACGCCTTGTAATAGATTTTTTTTTCGCTGCAATGCATCTAGATTATGTTCATGACACGTTTTCCACGGAAAATGCCGTGCATATTCCCTCTTCCAAGCGCGACCACTATGCCGTACATCATCATTCTCTTGAATTTGCGTGATTCTGGGATGTTTTTCGATTGCGTTGTCAAAAACAGAATGATGTCTACGGGTAGTTTGTCTACGATAGGATTGGGTGAAAAGACACCTTTTCAACACAAAAGGATGTCTACTACTGCTAGTTAGTGTTTAAAATTATTATTAAAACAAGTCGTCGTGGCAATGATGGAAACTGATTGTAAAAACAGGCACCTGCATTCATGCGTACCTACCTAGCAACGGCTGGCCCTTGGCTAGGTTTCGTTCGGAATTGATCGATGGTGACCATTTGGTGCTCGACCGTGAGATTGTCAACCAGTGGAATTAAAACGGTCGCATATCGTCCAGCGAAAGTACAGCGATCTTTGTTCTTCGCGTAGTTTTCAAATTTCTGAAAAATAATTCATAACTTTTTCTTCTTTTCTACATTGATACGCATATATCTCTACAACAGTTGACACGAAATGCCACACTATTGTTAATCAGAAAATGATCCATTTGGAATAATTTAACAACAGTCTCTATTGAAGAGCCGTCTAGTAGTGTTGGGAGTAGGGTGAGCGCGAATCCAAAGGCTTCTTCGAACACGCCAGAGTTATTCTATTTTGTATTAGTATATTATTAATAATAGTGGCTTGTAGTAGTCAGTAGTAGTAGTGTTGAAATTATTATTTTTTTATATTATATTATTAATTATTATGATGATGGTAAATGAACAAGCTGTACGCACCTGGCGTTAACCCACCACCGGTACCGAAATCCCACGCATGCAAGAAGCACCAACTTATCAACGGGACAAAATATACATCAAGGAAGAAAAACACAAAAACATGTCGAATTATGAAGGACTATCAAAATACGAAATTATGCGATTGGAAAATATTAAAAGAAACAAAGCAGTAATGGAAAATTTAGGCCTATCGAACAAAAGGAACACAAAGCGACCCGTGTTGAAGCCACAAAAGAAGAAGACAAAGCTGGCTTCATCAAAGCGCAAGCAACGGTCACTTAGACCCACACGATCGTCAAAACGTTTAAAACATGTACCAGTAAAAAATTATAAGGAGGATGTTTTGCGAGTTGATTACGACCTTGATTATGTTGTGAGCAGTGACAGTGGTAGCGATTCTGACTATAGTGACGAGTCTATCCCACAACCGGTTCGATTCAAAGCCAAGAAACGCACAGGTTCCAGGAGAAATCGTGGTGACGATAGCAAAGTGGGCTCTATTCCCATCAATTCAGTTCTACAGGTGGAAAAAACTGACTTGATTGTATACGAAGATGCAAAGACCTCAAGATCAAAGTGTCGGAAGTGCATGCAACAGCTGCAGAAAGGTGAGAAACGCGTTGGCATGAAGGCATGGATTATGGGTAGAAATTCGGTAACGTGGCAGCATCCCATATGTTTTTTGAATAACATCAAAGTTGGAAATGCAACAAATAGTAGAACAAAGTGTAAATACTCAAACGTATTATTTCATTCTGGAGATTTGAGAGTGGGTCTACGAAGTCACACGGCAACATCATGGGTAACCGTTGAAAGTGCTATGAAGTTGCTGCAACAAATGAGAAATATTGTTGCGAAAATCACTGTGGAGAATTTAGAAGGATTCAGCACTTTATCCTGTGAAGAAGATCAAAATAGGATTAGATCTTTATTTGATACACTATCAAAGCAAGAAGAAATGCAACCAAGCGGGGCAACAAACAATGGGTCGGGAAGAAAAGCAAAACGCGCTAAAAAAATTATGAAGACGAAGAATGCTGCCAAAAACGAGAATAATGGGCAACCTAAATTGGGTGAAAAAACCATGTCTAAGGGCAACGTGGCCTGGAGATTTGGTGGGCACTTGTGCTTTGGAGTTTTGATCGCAACAAGAGAAACAAAGACACATTGCTATGCACGCACGCACAAAGGTAATATTAAAACGCTAACGAAAGGAAAAGATTATTGGTGGATGAAATAAGGAGGAGGAACAAAACATTTCTACGAAACACTGGACGGCAGAACTAAATGTAACTGATCTATTAAATGAACCTAAGAGATACTCTACACATATTGGCCTTAAAATCATTTCAAATTACAGTTAAGTTTATTATATGCGCAATATATACCACGCCCGAACGTTTTTAGTCTATATCAGCTTCAACATGTCTATTATTCTGGTTCAAAATTAGCTTGTTGATTTGTTCTTGACCATTATAAACCTCATTTTTTATCGATTCATCCCTGGCATCCTTCCACGCCCATAGTTTAGTCCATAATTCTTTTCGTTCCCGTTCCTCATCGACGTGTTTTGTTTGTTCAGGGCTCTTTGTAGACAATGAAGTGGGCTCTTTACTGTTGGCGGAGATTCCATCATAATATTGGTCCTCCTCCTGTTTGTTTTTATTATTGATCGATTTTAACAGCATCGAACGCTGTGAATAGGAAGCCGTTAGATCAATTGATGAACGTTTTGCCTTAACATTCTCACCACGTCGACCCATCTTGCGAGATGAAGTAAACTTCTTCGTAGGTGACTTAGGTTTTCCCTTATGCAACGGCTTCTTTAAGTTATGATTCTGCTTCATCGACATATACTCTACTTGTATGTTTTTAGCTTTTGCACCACTGTTACTGATGCCAAAAGCACTTCCCTTGTGCTCTTCTATATGCAGTAAATTTTCGTCCGAAACTGACTTTTCAATAATATTCTCCATATGTTTTACATATTTTAACATTTCGTTCAGCTCTTTTGCTTTGACAGCTGTACGTGATATGCGCTGAATTTTGGTAAGATGAGATGCAACTTGTTCCTTTAGAATGTCATTCGCATTCAACAATTCGCTGTTTTCAAATTCCAATGCCTCAATCCTATCCCGTTGATCCGACACGGTTTTTTCTAGGGTCAATATCCTCTTCTTCATTTTTTTAGAGGATTCTATCTTCCCCCCAGTGTAATTTACAGCATTGACATGATCGCTGGAGAAAGATCCCCGGGATGGGGATATAGTACTCTGCGGTGTCATTAGAGTATCGTCAAGCTTCTTGGGCCTAATGAATGATGTTTGACCAATTATTGTAGTCATTTGCTTCTTTTTATCTGTGCTAGGGGGGTTAACGAAAACATTAACTGCCTCAGTTATCGTGTCGGTCCTTTTCAAATTCGGCTCAATTTCAGCATTTGAATCTGCAAGCATAGTACTAGTATGAGAGTTCAAAACAACCCCCTGGTTCGTATCCTCATTGCCATTTATTCGAGCGGTACGAGTATTACTCTCCATTTGAAATGGGGACAAAGCTCGATTTGCGGTTGACAGTAAGTTGGAATTTTCAATAGTTGCACGTAATTGTGCAACTTGCTTCTCCAGCTCCAAAATAACAATGTCCTTTTCTTGCAATGCTGATATCAAAACAAGCTTTTGTGGATCTTGGGTAGCCTTAAAATCTTCATTTTTAGCATTAATATCATACGCTGGCCTACGACGAGGCGATTTTTTGGAGAATGTCTTTTGAGGCCGAGTTAAACTTTCATATTCCTCAAGCAAGTCCTTTTTAGACATGAACCTGTCGATTCTCATGGAATTAGCTTTCATCAACAAGTCTTTTGTTTTCTGTAACGCAAGATCGGAACGCTTCATTTCACTCTTCATACTCTTTAGCTCCTCTTGCTGGAGCAAATCTATTCTTTGCATCTCTTCCTGTTGCTGTTCAACGCGAGCTGTGGCATTTTTTGCTACATCAAAAAATTTTTGCATTGTAATTTCATATTTTGATTTCAATTGATTAATCCTCGATGTTTGCTTTTCCTGGACTTCGAGTGTTGTGATTAAGTTATCAACTACTATTTCCGCAATAGATCGAGATAGCGAAGTTTGTATATTTTTGCTTTCGATTTCAAGATTTTTGTATCTCTCTGCCATTGATGCATTAGACACAATGACTTTCTTATGATCGTCGTACATTTCCTTCAGAGCAGGGTGATTTGCACAGGCTGCATTGAATCCCATCGTGCCAGAAAATTGTCCAAAGAAGTAATCAGGCCGCTTGCATTTTTCAAAATCAGAACCTCTTAAAAAGCCACTTAAGCGGCGGACAACTGTTGCAAAATGGATTGGTGTAGTTGCACAAAATATAGATCGTGCTAGTTCTAAAGATGTCGCATCATTGTCTGCTAAACTTAGACCAATGATGAACAAATCAAGACAAGAAGCCTCCTTGTTCGAAAGCGTACCGTCCAGCCATAGTTTTGGGCTTGATGTAATTGGTATAAAGTAGTGGGGTTGAAAAATAACGTCGACTCCATATGCCGAGGCTAGATTGTTTGCATCTTTAATTAAGCCCAAAACATCATGTAATTTATAAAGATGCCTGTCGACAATAGAGAATGGTTTGCTTTTAGTGATCTTCTTTGAATTTGAAGATATGCTGCTCTTTGGGCTAGCCTTTGAATTTGATTTAGCTGATGTTCTGGTTTTATTTACAGGAGAAGTTGGCTTTTTTGAATTCTTAGGGGCCTTTTCAATATCTCTTTTTGAAGAAACGACGCTAACTTTGTCATCCTGTTCGATATCTTGCTCTAACAGCAAATCGATATCATCTTCATCGTCACTGCTTGTGAATGGCTCAGTGTCTCCGTGTAAATAAGATTGCAGAAAAGCCTGCAGCGTTTCAAAGTCTCGTATTGCTCGCGATCCTACAGACTCCTGCAGCATTTTCCTGTAGATATTTACACCATTATTCTGAAATGACTGGGAAACGCTTGCCACTGAGGAAGATTTCTTGGAAGGAGGGGAGCGCTTTGATGGGGATGGACTCCGACCACGTTTTGTAATTGACGAAGATGGACTTCGCTTTACGGGTGAGGATTTAATCTTTTTTTTTTCACTTTCTTCTTTTGTTTTTGTAGATCTTGTTTTTGTGGTTGAACTCTCAACATCTTTGAGTAGAAAGAAATATCGATGGTCAATTACAATGCGGTCTCCAACTTTTACCTCCTTGTCGATGTTACTACCAATTTCCTTACCATTTACAAGAACTGCTGTCTGCAATTCACGCTTTGTAATTGTCATAAGTCCATCCAAGTTCAATAATTCGCATGTTAAACCTTTTTTTGATAAGCCTTCCAAGACAACTTGCCGCCCAGTATCATCGTAAAATTTTTGATACTTGCCAGTAAATCTCAAACGCCCAGGAGAAATTTCTATATGTATTTTAGACGTAAGACTTTCATCTCGACAATGAAATACCAAATATCGAGTGTAACGATCTCTTGCAACTTGGCTCAAGTCTTTTGCAGTATCCTTCACAACCAATTGTTTCGGTTTGCTCCGTTCTATCAAGGATATAACTGGGCGCTTAATTGTCATTGAGTCAGTGTCGGTTTTATCCTTAAGATGGAGCACTGAATCCTTTTCATCAATTTCGGTTACTATAGTAGTGGTAATATCTTTGTTAGGCAATTTTTCATGCGAATCCCATTCAAATGCTTCATACTTGAACCATAATTTTAGATGTGAAATATTGTATGGCTTGTCACTGATATGTTGCTGCTGCTTATTAAGTGAATTCTTTAGCATTTTCAACAACTTTATGCGTTTCGTGTTCAATATTGATGGTTTTGCTTTTAGACTATTATATTTCGATAACATTTGTACTCTCTTCATCGTTGCACGGAATTCCGATTGCGATGGATGTACACAAGCTATCAAATACAGTTTTGAATCTCCAGATAGTACGTCTGTCAAGTACCTTTCAATATATCGTACTTTTCGTTCCGGATTGGTTGATGTTTTTTTGTCGTGGCTTGAGTAGAAATATCTAGAGTCAGGCGACCTCTCCCCCATCGCACGTTGATTATCTATATTAGGAGTCCACCTCCTTAGAATCTTTTCCCCGATATCGTTCTGCCCCTGTAATGGAAGATGAGCTTGCGCAACTTTCACAATCGAACTTACATTTTTGTTGCTCTTCTTCACCGTTGCAGCCATATCCACAAATGAGACCCTTGAATGCACAATGCTGTCAATTGCGTCAACACTCGATACAGCATTCCTATCTTCGGCTTTTATTATAGATGTGTTCAATCCAGACCGTCTGCACATTCGTATATCAACAACTATAGTTGGATTTCCTCTATTTAAACACACATCTAACAGCCTACCAACATATATCTCCTCCAACACATTCAACAATTCAGGATAAGTTGCAACTAATTTCCTTTTGAGCTCAAACACGTGGATCGAGTTTGACTCATGGTGGTGCATATAATCATTGCCTTCAGCTGATCGTTCAGTTATATCTATGAGCTCCTTGCTTTCTCTTTTGTTGGTTGAATAATTCTGAGACGGTAGCAACAAATCGTGTATTTCATCGTCCCGGACAGTGTACCCACTAACTTCCACAACCCAGGACACAGAGTCATTCATAAGCTGATCTTTCTTGATGAAGCCAAACAAAGACGCGCCAAACTGCGGAACAACGCCAGCATCAGTAGCTTGACTCACACCAGACCCAAACATTGTATGCGACTTGCCTGAAGATCTATCCCCGATGGTTATCACCTTGCTGCAATGCCCTCGACAAATGTCCATAAATAAGTTCCGAGCGATTCTTTGGAAAACCTTCTGTTGAAAGCTCGTGCGAACACCCGGCCCGCCCACCTGCTTGTTACCCTGGGCGACCACATTGTTTCTGCTATTCGCGTTACCCCGTTCGTCTTGAAAATAGTCCAATGAATGCTCTATCGGAGTGCCTGGCGATAATGGGCTATGCACCTTGACAGAGCTATTTTCTTCGTCAAAAGTAATTTGCAGAGCCTTACTTCCTGCATTTTGCCGCAGTGGTCGAACTCGCAGAGCAGTGAAAGTCTTTACTGGACCAGAAGGCAAACGACTTTTAGCCTCTTGTACATCCAACCACAATTCTTCAACAAAATCTTTTGAAACTGTCTTTTCCCATAGCTCTTGAGATTCTTTCTTAATCTTTTCTATAGACAATAGTTCTTTCTTCCTCGCTAATGGCGTACCAGAGCCTTTGGCCTTCAGGGAGATCTTTGACCTAGCACTAGGCGAGCGTGATATGCGGGACTTACTACTTCTCCGCGACGCGCTACGCCTCAGCTTCGACGTTGGCGACTTGCTTCTCCGCATTTTGCTGCATGCGAAAAGAGCGCTACACCTACACCAGTCGAAACAAACGGCTGGGTTTCAGTGTTTGGCAAGCGAAATTGATGACGACTATTTATATTTATAATATTCCTTCCACCACATCATATCATCATCATAAGAATGAAGGAGGAGGAGAGATATTATAATATGTGGTCATTGGTACAGACCTATTTATTTTTGTTGTTGTACGATTTAAGTACTGTAATAAAATTCATATTCTACTTATGGTAATATTTTGTAGGGGAAGCATTTTAGTTTAAGTTAGGATTGTGCTTCTTCCATGTTGCGTAGCAATGAAGGTCGTAGACGACTGATGATAGATAAAAGAAGAAGATGAAGAGTAGAATTGCTAGCTAGTGAGCTATCGGATCGATCGCTACTACACATCGAAAAAAAATGAATGAACAAGAGAAGACGAGGAGCTACACCAAAAAAATCTATCCATTATTTTTTTATTATCATCATCATCATAGCTCTAATATTAGGGCTAGCTAGTATTATTATTATTATTATTCTCGCCATTCTTCTCCTTCTTCTTTTCTTTCTTCACCACCAACAATAATCATCATAAAAACATAATAAATACTGTAATTTTTATTTTTTGTATTATTATTATTATTTTTTTATTATTATTATTGGCAATAAAGTTCTACTAAATAAGCCAGCAGCACTTTTCGCTGCCTGTGGTCGTACGGTGAAGCAGCACTTGGGCTACAAGATTGCGCCCTTCAAGTATTGAAGTCCATCTTGTCGATTTTGAAATTACGCAGCGTATCCTTATGGCGTCATTGGCTCATAGTAACAATCCCTTGAACCAGGAGTATCTGGAGTATTTCCAACAAATAAAGTCGTCCTTCCAACAATGTACTTATTACATGAAAAGGAAGAAAAAGCAATGCCAACGGCGTGTAAGCGATTTCGACACTAAATTTTGTAGCCTTCATACACCTGAAGGGTTGGCTAGGGAGAGACGAAAAGGTGAGGAGACTCGGAAAATTTACAATTGTCTAGTTAATGAAGTGTGTAAGGTTTACCTGAAAGAGATTGTGCAGCTGGTTAGTGAATATGTGGTAGACTGCTCACTGGAAGATGACAATTTTACCAAAACTTTGCTTCAGATACACACTGAAAAAAAAGCTCTCTTCGAAAATTCGTGTAAACAAAATATCAGCAAGCGAAATCGTGGAAATAAGCGCGTCAGTGCCCCAAATCGAATGGTAAATCCACTTTCCGCTTTTTACAACGTGCCGTTCGACATATTGACCGACTGGAGTAACATATTTCCTTGCGAAGTAGGGGGCATACAGGAAAAACTTGTCCATATTGATGTTGGCTGTGCTCGGGGGGAATATTTGTTCCGTCTGGCCGAGAAGTTCGGGAATGATGGAAATCGACGATTTTTTATAGGTTGTGAAATTAGAAAGCACCTTGTAACAGAGGCAAATGAAAAAGTTAAGCGCTTGAACTCTAGGAGGATACACTTCCTGCCTGGAAATTTTGCTACATTTGTTGGTGAGCTGGCTCATTCGCTAAGAAATCACAACTTTAAAATAGACTCAATAAGTATCCAACACCCTGACCCCTGGAGAAGAAAGAAACATCAAAAACGACTCATTGTACAGCAAGGACTGGTCAAAACTCTAGAAGACATTTTGCACTGCGGCACCTTGGTTTATTTTTCCAGTGATGTCGAAAGCGTATTTTTGCATATGAAGAAAATGTTTGATTCAAGTATACATTTCGATGTGAAACCGGTTCATGAAACTGAATATAGATTTCACACGATTCCTACAGAGCGAACTTTAGTTTGTGAACAAACATACCGAAAGATATGGTCTAGTGTTGCTCGAAAATTGTAAAAGAAAAACGTCAAAATATATTATATAATTCGTACAAAGTATATTATATACGACACTGGCCTAAGCAGGGAACCCGGGGTCCGCTTGTTTCTACACCAGAAAGAGCTTTTTGATTTCTTATTCCATTAAAATTTATATTCGAGCACACCCTTGAATATTCTTTTTCTCTCTCTCTCTCTCTTTTCCCTTTCTTGATGTTGTTACCAACTAGATAACTATCTACTTGCGCTCGTCAATGTATTAGCAGACGCGGCCTGACATGACACATTGCCGTAAAAGACAAAGCAAAAAAAATCCTTAATTGGTTGGTAATAATAGCCGAGTGTACCCAAGAGTCCTACTAAAATAAATACACAAGAGAAAGTTTTGCATATTCGACACAACTTACTGACGGTGCGCTGGCCTACTACTTCCGTAAGAAATCCTGATGGGTTTAAGATTGAAAACTCCGCACGCCCATCCGGTGGTTCCAGGTAAGGATAATTGTTTGGTTCGGTTCTTCCAAATCCATTTTTTGCTTTTAATGCGGCGTCTTTAGTAAGAAGTTCGAGGGATGTAAAAATAGATCCATCTGAAGATTTATCCGCTAGTGCTTTGCTACGTTCCTTCGCGCGGCACAAAATGCGCCGGCGCGTGTGCGCAAAACTCTTTCCAAAACAAAGACAAAGAATGCCCTCACAACCGCAAAAAAAGGTACCAACACGATAAACTAAATCTTGAAATGAGCAAAGTCGATGATGAACGCTACTTTGCTCTTTCGAAGAATTGGCAAAAATGCTCAACACAACGTCAAAGGTGTTTCGTTCCAATAAGTGCAACGATTTAAAAGGTAAAATAGTGTCAAACCATCTCAAAGAAGGATTCCACATATTGTGGCTTGACTATACTTCTTCTTTTGGTATTTTGATGAATAAACGACATGGCGATAGAAAACACACTATCAATGGATGGATCGATAAGTATTTACTTAATACAAGAAATCCATACAAACATGTGACGGTAAATTTTGTTTGGCAACCGTTCAAAAAAGTATTCGAAGATGTAAAGAAAGATGGTCAACAAAGAAGACCGATGAAACTGAAGTCATCTGCTGCTATTGCTATTGGAAGAAAGCACAGGGAACAAAGCTTGAAGGAGAAACAGCATGCTATAATTAAATGGGATGCTTTTTTTATCAATAATATTGACAAATACAGAAGCTTTCTTGTAGATTTTTTCGGAAAGCAATTATACAGAAATATTAAGGTGTGCAAATATAAGCAGCAAAATCCATTCACAAATGGAAACAGACTCCAGATAGACGGAAACATTAATTGTCGTACCGAAATAGTAGAAGAAAAAAATGAGTTCAGGAGTGCTTCAATAGGCACACTAAAACTTCGGCTATTTAATCCATTGCGGGTTGTATCGAAGTCCGAAACATTTTTTCATCATAAGTTACCGCAAAAGCTTGGCGTGCGACCTGTCCTTGTATCCACACTGTCGCTAAATGCATCTCAGAAAAATAGAACTTTGACGATTTTCAATATGTGCTGTCGTTGTGCTAAAGACAGTTCCTCAATTGTTCAGCAATGGGAAAATCACATCACCCAACATAGTAATCATTCGAAGCAAACCTTGCTAGCTTTTCGAAAATTTAGAAGGTACTTGAAAAAAAATTTTGGCAAGGAAGGGCTAATTTGTGAATTTGGCTTTGATGTTAAGCGTCCTTATTCCATTTTCGGCCTAGATGAGCATACTAGATGGGGAAATAATTCCATGAGATACCTGCTTTTTTACAATGAAGACAACGGAGATGTAGAAGACAAATTGATACCTTTTGTAGATTCACGCTTAAACGATAAATCATGGTTTCGAGCTCTAAAAGTGGGCAGTCTAGCAAAACATAAACGTAACTACCCACACATACAGTGTGATTTGATACTTATACATAAATGGGCGTCCTTGCGAATGCATGTAAATGAAATCGATCGATTCAGAAAGATGTCCGAGAAAGAAAATACAATTACGACATATTTTGAAGTTGGAAAAAATTATAGCATATTTTACAAAAGGTCATAGAAGTTTTTGTAAATACAGGATATCTCTGTTTACTTGACAAATTAATTTTCCACAATTTTTTAAAGAAGAAATTCTACACCTATTCTAAATTATACAAATGTATTTTAAAATTAAAAACTTAAATTAATATACTAGAAGCTTTAAGGAATTGTTCAAATATTTTAAAGTTTTTTAATAGTCGTATTTTAATTAATATCAAGAAGTTCAAATATTAAATATAATTCAGATAATCTCAGAGGCAGAATTGATCGACATTGATGAGCGTCGTCCTAGAGCCTTGAAGCCACCTCGTTTTGGATTTCATCAGAAGCGTCTGTCTTGAACCCAAAGATTGCACCATAAAAAGCAAGTTCGTAGCCAAGGGCATTTTGAATGTTTTCGGCTTTGCGAAACCCGTGCTGCTCTCCCTCGAAGACGAACAGGGCGCAGGGAATTTTCTTCGCATCACAAGCAGCTTTCATCGTAGTTGCCTGGTTCATCGGGACGATCATGTCCTCGTCGCCTTGCAACAACAACAGGGGGCAGTTCAGCCCGTCAACATTATTTATCGGTGAGCGCTCGTCATACACATTTTTGCATTCAGGATACGGCCCTACAAGTCCATCCAAATAGCGTGACTCGAATTTATGGGTGTCTTGGGCAAGTGCAGTCAAATCAGCAACACCATAAAACGAAGTCCCAGCCCGAAATGTTTTGCGCATGGTCAAACAGGCAAGAGTCGTAAAGCCACCAGCAGAGCCTCCGTCAATCGCCAGTCGCCTTCCATCGACTATGCCCTCAGTTGCCAAGTATTCTGCGCAATTACAGCAGTCTTCGACGTCAATAATGCCCCACTTACCGTTCAACCTTTCCCTAAATTCCCGGCCAAAACCCGTTGACCCACCGTACGCGACGTCGGCAACTGCAAAACCTCTGCTGGTCCAATATTGTATGTCAATCCGAAACGTTGTCGACACATACGAAGTTGGCCCACCGTGTATTTTAACAAGCAGCGGTGGTTTATCGCTTGGCGATGAGCTTTCGTGCGTTGGATTGTGCGGCAAATACAGTTGGGCAAATGCTGTTTTGTCATTTGCTGTTGGAAACTCGATCAGCTCTGGCTTTGAAAAATACTCGACGTGAGGAACATGGACTTTGTTCGAAACTATCAAAAGCTTATTTTCGGCCAAATTCCAACGATATACCCCAGATGGCGTCGTTTCCGACCCAGCCATTACAAAACACGTTTTGTCATCCAAAGGAGAGCTGACAACATCTGAAGGAGCAAGATCTACACCGTCGTCTGACTTTGCCTTATACGTTCCGATGACCGCGTTCGTCTCATCAAATACATACAGCTCCTTGCCAACGATGGCATAGACGTTACCATTTTCACAAATGTCGAAATACTTTCTGCCAAACTGCCACTGTGCCGCGCCAACTTCAACATCTTTTTCCAATACGCATTCTACGGTTTGAGAATCTATCGAGTAACGGTGCAAATTCCAGAAGCCTTTTCGACGATCTGAAATGAAGTACAAATATTTTGAGTTTGGCGAAAATGAAGGCTGCATTATCGACTCATCAGTAGTGCCGTTTCCACACAAACACGTTGCGTCTTTCACGGCCGAACCATCATCATTCAAGCGCCCGATCCATAATTCAGTCTTGTCCCAAGGCATACTTGGGTGATTCCAGCATATCCATGCCAAATACTTACAATCTGCAGAGACCCGTGGAGTGCTGTAAAAATCGTAACCCTCGCAAACTACCGTCTGCTGCGGAAACTGTGAATTTCCTCCTTCACTTGTGCCTGTGTTTTCGGTTTCAAACGGTATGCTTACAATAGAATTGACTACATCACTTGGTTTAGATTGTGAGTGGTCTTCTCGGACAGAGAAAATTCGGTTGTAATTTGCATTGTATACAAAATCGGCGTACCTGTATGGTAAGGCGTCGCTCGTTAGCGCTTTTTTTTTTTTCGGGTCATTGTCAATGTTAATATGAAATAGCTGCTGTGTTTTGAAATCAACAGCAATGGCACCACCAAGATCGGGAGGCAATGTGCTGAACGCACCACCGCCGTATTCATGAACACGCGTACGCACATTCATGCTGCCATTGACAATAACAGTGTTGGAGTTCCCAGCGTGTTTGTTCAAGACGTACCTTCCACCGTCCTCTGGCCTGCTTTCGTACCAATAGACACTTCCACTTATCTTGTTGATTTTCAAGTCTCCTCTCCTCGCCGACACACTGGAAACCATAGTGGTCGTCAAAGGGGACTTCCATGACCCATACACGGACCTCCTAACGGCATTTGAGGTCATGGTTCTCTTGATCCTTGATCCAGGAGTGCTCCATGCGATGGTCTTGGTCCTGACCACCACCCTTATTGGATATATATCATTTTATTTTATTATTTTTTTGCGGCGCGCGCGAAATCAAAAAAAAAAAAAGTCGTCTCGTATTATCTCATCATCATTGATTATGTTTAATTGGATTAATAGGTCATGTAGTGTACTGTAATCCCTAGATTTTCGTCTACCAGGGGAATATAATACGATTCCGCCCCCATAAAAATTTAATTTCCGCAAAAGTTGTAGGAAAGTTGGAATTACTACCACACAGCATAGGCTGAACTTTGCCGAAAAATCCCAACCGAAAAAATGAACTCATCGAACTTTTTCAGTCAAATTCCTTAAACCGACCATAATCCTTATGCAATCTGGGGGTTCGAAGCCCATCGCGTCTGGAAAAATACCCAAACCGTGTGGGAGAGGAAATGACTTTTTTTGTGCAACCCAGAAGAAAGAGAAGGGTGAGAGATTTGTTGATGCAATGATGGAGAGGAGGCAGCAGCGATGTGTTCAGGGGGGATGAAAGACTTGTTTTCATCTTTTATACCCCTTACACTATTACAATTCCTATCACCCTTGCCATAACCGACCAAGATAAAAAAAGATTGTGCAACAACAAGAAAGGTAGACGAACGGATGAGGGCACAAGGGTATGCAAGCACTTGCAGGTAACGATTGCATTACCAGGCAGACACTACCTGTGCAGATATGCCACTTTGCAATAGAACATCTTTAAATATTAGCAGGCACACAGCACCTGTTCAGTTATGCCACTTTGCAAGAGAGCAAAAAAGTTCTCACATTATTAGCAGGCACACACCACCTGTTCAGATATGCCATAATACGGATTAGACTGATGTGGTTTGGCCACCAATTTGTATAGTGTTACTATTGCTGTGGATTACATAAAAGGTGTGCAGATTAATTTGTGCTTCTTCTTTTTAATTATTTATTAATGATATTATTACTTATATAGCAATTGGCCATCTTTGACCACCATCTTTCCCTCTTCCATTGTAATGTGTTATTTGTAATGTGTAATGCGTCATGCTCATGCGTCATGCGTCAATGCGTCGGCGACCGAGAACAACCAACAAACAACTGAACGCACGAATAGGGACACTTGCGAATTGTATCTAATTGCTCCCTATTGTTTTCTTGCCAACTGTTGAAAAATATCAGAGAGCTGAAAAAAAATTATTCGTGAAAAAACACACGCAGAGGTTTTGTAACCGGTTTAGTTTGATTAAAAAGATTTTACGAATGAAGATTATCCCTTTGTTCTACCGTGTTGCAAATATGTCATTAATTTTCTTTACTATTATGATTACTTCAATTCCGTTATTGGTGGCATCTTCATGTAGTGAAGGGGAAGGAGGATGGCACATTATTACAAAAGGTACAGAGAAATGTGATGCGTATGTAAGTAGTGTTAGCACATGCAGAAAAGTAGCACATGCAAGGGGCAAAACACTGTCAAATAGAGTTTTTCATAGTGAGGCCAAATGCATGGAAGAAAAAGACGAGTTTTCTATGACCCTATATGATTGTCACTCGGGTTGTGTCTGTGCTGAAAAAGAATGCGAATTATGTCCAAATGGATATTATGTCTCAAACAATTTATGTCACATATGCCCCCCCGAGACTCCGCTTACCCTACGGATGTTACTACGAAGAATTTGATCAATCATATTATCTCAATACGAATGCTGAAGGTAATTATAGATGTGGTATGTCAGCTTCGAAAGGAAGTACATATAAGGCTCCCTGCATTTGTAATGGGCTTCTCAATAAATGCTCCCTCTGTCCAGGGGGATATTATTCTAAGGGTGGCGAAAAAGCCCTGTGTATAAAGTGTCCATTGGATAGACCTTATACTACGTTTCGCAGTGGCTCAACTTCTGGTGCAATCTCGATTGAGAGGTAGAAATGTTAAAAATCAAATAATTGGTGTAGCATCATTTCTATGGGTAACATCACTATACAATTTAAGCTTCCAAAGTTCTATGTCTGGATTTGATTGCACTATGCTGAAATTCAGAGGCATGCAAATTCCTGTACTGGATATTGACCCTGAAATCAAGTGTGTTGTAGAACCTGAAATTTCTGTTGTTGTATTTCTAGGACCGATTGTGTTGGTCGGGTTATTTATTTTGTTCAAATTTGGCGAGTGTCTTTATATTTTAAAGCATAACGAAAGGCTTGATACTGAAGCTGCTAGGGAAGATAAAAAGAAAATACTTTTCACATCTTTCGGAATTTTTCTAATAGGATTTATTACAGCGATGGTGAGATTTGCAGAAGGATGGGGAACAGAATATGATGTAATAATTGTTCTCTCTTTATGGAACATTTTGCTCATCTCCATACCATGTATGATACTTGCTGCAACAATTACCTGCACCTGCGACAATGATGATAATGATAATTCGTATTTTAAACATCGCCCATATTTTGTAACACGAGAATGCTCCTGTAACGATTGCGAAACATGTGATTATAAATTGCGTTATGGATGGTTTTTCAATAAATATCGTTCTAGATGTTTTTTTTATGAATTTTTTGTTATTCTTCAAAAAGCCATGATTGGTACGTTTTGCTTACTTCTTACACTTCGTCAAGAAATTGCTTTGCCTTTAATAATTACTTGCAATTGTGTTTTTATATTGATTACGTGCATCTATCGACCGTATGTAACAGACGAAGAATTTCTTCAACCAATTGGTGAGAGAGAGGGCGAAGCTTTTGGTGCTAATAATTGTTTAGATGTTTTATTGTTAATCGCAGAAATATTGATATCTATTTCTGCTTTGATAACACATAACTTGGCACAAAAACTAAAAACAACACCTACAGTAAGCGCTAGTAGTTATAATTCTTCCAATTTAACCAACGCAACGCATAACTGGGCCACTGTACATCCAATACCATTAGCAGAAATTATAGCAAAAGAACATCCTTCAGATGACATTGTTATAGGGATTTTTGAATTCTCAGGCTTATTTTTATACGTTTTAGGATTTTATTTTTTTCTCAAAGATATCTTTGCATATTGGTGTGATAAAATTTGTTGTTGTCGAGTGCTTCGATGCTCACACCGTTGTATATGCTGTGCTAACAAAAGAAGTAAAATCGTTATTGTACCTAAAAAGATTTCGTCGAGGAAGTCGAAAAGACTACGTGCGGAAGATGCCTGGCGTTAATTTGTACATGTAGCCTCCGTATAACAAATCACGAAACTTCAAGCGCCCCTGGATAAAGTGAAGCGTTGCGTATGGATAAATATACTCATGAAAGTATGTTGTATCCGTTCGGGCTGGAATCAACAGATGATGATGTGCTTTTTTGGATGTATGCGCGGCTGGTAGCCGTGTTGGGAATGTTTAAGTACGGTTGAGAGCTAACACTGCGGCATCTGTCCAGCCGCGGTCCCGCGGAATAAGGAAGGAGGAGAAAAAAAAAAAGAAGACTGTAAAACAGGCCAATAAAATTCCAAAAAATCTCTCGGGATTACTAAAACTGTATCTTAGCTAAGAAGAAGTACAACTCTTATTTTTACCTTAAAAAATAAAATATTTTATTTTATGTACTACACACAGCCAAAAAATCTTTTTTTTCGTCTATGAGATGTATAACCCAACAACTGCAACTGCAGATGCACCAGCTTCAAGGATCGATTAAAAAAAAAGTAGTCCAGAAAACTGCA